>PVJL010010710.1:0-47438 GCA_004026885.1 Lyroderma lyra
AAAAAAATAAAAAAAAAAAAAAAAAAAAAAAAAGAAAATTACTGAAAACCAACAGTTAGTTATTTGAGATCATTTAAACTGATAAACTTCTAGCCAGAATTAAGCAGAAAAAGTAAAAAAAAAAAAAAAATACACAAATAACCAGTATCAAGAATTAGAAAGGTGATATCACTAAAGAGTCCACAGACATCAAAAGACAGTAAAGGAACCTGTATGAAAAGCATGCAAATAAATGATAACAAATTCTTTTACATACACAAACAAAGGGCACTCAAGAAGAAACAGACAATCTGAATAGCCACCCATCTACTAAAGAAATTAAATTTTTAGTTAAAAACAATCTCACAAAGACTTTAGGCTCATATAGCATCATTGATGATTTTTTTTTTTTTTTTTTTTTTGCTTTTTGGTATGTGGGTAGCTCCCTGGCTGGGAATCCAACCCAGGCCGCAGCACTGACAGCGCCAGCGCCGAAGCCTTAAGCCACTACACCATCAGGGAACTCGCTGATGAATTCTAAAAGAAAGAAATAACCCCAATTCTTCATAAACTCTTCCACAAAACTGAAAAAGAAATACTTCCCAACTCATTCTATTCTATGCTTACCAATATTTCCCTAATACTAAAAGCAAAGACATAAAAAAAGCTACAAACTAATATCCCTCACCATAATCATTCAATAAAATACTAGCAAACGAAATCAAAAGGATTATATACTATGACCAAGTGGGATTTATCCCCAGAATGCAAGAATGGTTCAAGATTGAAAAATCAATGTAGTATACAATTAGAATAAAGGGGAAAAAATACATGATCATCTCAAACAGATAGAGAAAAAAGGCATTTAATAAATTCCACACCCTTTCATAATAAAAATACTTTAGGAACAGAAGGGAATATGCTTAATCTGATAGAGGGCACCTATAAAAAAATCCATAGCTAATATCATATAGGCATATCTTGGATACACTGCAGGTTTGGTTCCATACCACCATAATAAATCTATTATCATATTGGAGTATCTTCTTGCTGGCACAGGGTCTTGCATTCAATTTGTAAAAAAATGCAACATGTGTGAGGCTCAATAAAGTGAAACATGATAAAATGAGGTGTGTCTGTACTTACTGGTACAAAGATTGAAAGTTTTTCCCCTAAGATCAGAAACAGAAAGAAGATGTTCTTTCTCACCACCTCTATTAAACAACATATTGGAAGTTCAAGCTGAGGCAATTAATCAAGAAAAAAAAATAAAAGATATCCAGATTGGAAAGGAAAAAGTAAAATCATCACTATTCACAGATAATATGATCCTGATACATGGGACACTCTTTAAAATCCACAAAAAGAACTATTAAATAAATTCAGCAAGGACACAAAATCAACATTTAAAAATATCAATTGCATGTCTCTACAATTTGCAATGAACAATATGGAAATGAAATTTAAGAAACTAATTCTATTCACAATTAAGTATAAAAAAGAACAAAATACTTACTAATACATTTAACCAAGAGGGAGCAAGACTTGTACACTGAAGCATCACTGAATGACATTAAAGATGACCTAAATAAATGGAAAGACACCCATGTTCAGGGACTAGAAGACATAACGTCATAATGGCAATACTCTCCAAACTGATACAGATTCAAAGCAATCCCTATCAAAATCCCAGCTGCCCCTTTAACAGAAAGGAGTAAGCAGATCCTAAAATTCATACAGAATTGTAAGGACCCCAAATAGTCTATACAATGTTAAAATAGAATAATGAAATTGGAGGACTCACATTTTAGAATGTTAAGAAATTATTACAAAACTACTACAATCAAAACAGTGTGATATTGCCATTAGGACTGAAATAGAGATCAATGGAATAGAACTGAGGAGCCCAGGAATAAACACATACATCTATGGTCAATTAATTTTTGAGAAGGGTACAGGGAGAAAAAGTCTGTTCAACAAATGATCTTGGGACAACCGGATAGTCACATTCAAAAGAATAAACTGGATCCCTACCTTATACCATACAAAAAAAGTAAACTCTAAAAGTACTGTGCTGGGGGTTCCCTGGTGGTATAGTGGCTAGGCCCTGGCACTCTCAACGCCACGGCCTGGGTTTGATACCCAGCCAGGGAACCAACCCAAAAAAATAATAATAAAAATAAAAGTACTATGCTAAGTGAAAGAAGTCAGACATAAAAAGCTAAAACTATAAAACTCTTAGAAGCAAAATAGGTATACATCTTCATGACTTTGGTTTAGCAGTATTTCTTAAACATAACACCAAAAGCACAATCAACAAGAAAAAAGACAATGTGGACTTCACCAATTTTTGTGCACCGAAGGACACTATAAAAAATATGAAATAACAACCCACAGATAGGAAAAAAATGTTTGCAAATCTTACACCTAGTAAGGGTCTGCTATTAAAAATACATGAAGAACTCTCAACTCAACAACAAAAGGGTTAACAAAAAAGGTCAACACCACAATTAAAAACTGAACAAAGAAAAGAAAGTAAGCAAAGAACTTGAACAGACATTTCTTCGAAGATAGACCAACAGCCAAGAAACATGTGAAAAAACACTCATTGGTCTTCAGAAAACTACAAATCAAAAACACAATGACTGTAACTTTAAGCAGAAAATAATACATATTGTCAAAGATGTAGACACTGAACTCTCATATATCACTGGTAGGAATAAATAGTGCAACCACTGTGGAAAAAGTTTGGAAGTCACTCAAAAAGTTAAAAATAAAGTTACTATGTGATCTAGAAATTCTACTTCTAGGTATATACCCAAGAGAATTAAAAATGTATGTTTATACAAAAGCTTGTACACTAATGTTCATAGCAACATTATCCATAATAACCCAATGGTAGAAGCAACCCAAATGTCCATCAACTGATAAATGAATAAACAAAAGTGTTGTATATCCATGTAATGAAATATAACTCACCCATAAAGAGGAATGAAGTACTGAAACATATTATAACATGGATAAATGCTGAAAACATTACTATGTTAAATGAAATTAGCCAGCTACAAAAGGTCACATATTATGCCTGAGTTAATGATATGTACTGAACAGACAAATCTATAAAGCAGATTAGTGGTTGCCAGGAGTACAGTGAGACAAAAATGTGGAGTGACTGTAAAGAGTACAAGTTCTCTCTGTGGTGATAAAAATGTTCTGGGTAGATGTGCTAATCCACTGAATTTTACACTTTAAAATGCTAATTTCTATGCTATGTGAATGATATGTAAATTAAAAACATTAAAAAAAAAATCAATGAAATAAGGTTTTAACAAACTGATGACAATTTTTACCTTGGGAAAGGTAGACAGGAGATCAGGATTAGAGTAGTGGCCAAAGAGGACCTGATGTAATTTACCTATTTTGGGTCAAAATGTACAAATAACATCAAGTAATATTAACCTGAATTACTCAAATTTCAATCTTTTTTTAGGGAGTTCCCTGGTGGTGTAGTGCCTTGGGACTTTGGCTTTGGCGCTGTCAGCGCTGCGGCCTGGGTTCGATTCCCAGCCAGGGAGCTACCCACATACCAAAAAGCAAAAAAAAAAAAAAAATCTTTTTTTAAAAATCATGTTAACAACCCTAAAGATACAGTCTTTAATCATTTATTAAAAGAAAAAATGCTGGGGTACAATGCCTTGTCATTACATTTACACATGAATAATATTCATAACATATTAATACACTGTAAACAAATGTATAAATGGTAAAAACCTAGAAACAATATAAATTTAATGTCAATACTTTAAAATTTCTTCTCTTAAAAACAGCTAAGTATTTAATAGCTGTATGTTAAGCTAAGTAACTCAAATTCTTTTTTGCAAACATGACCTGCTCTTCTATAATTAGAATAAAAGCTTTTACGAGAGAAAAAAGAAATCATTATTCAAGTACTGTCTTCTGGCTGAAGATTTGTGGTACTAAATATTGCAAAAGGCTGGCATCCCTTGTTGGTTTCCCCTATTTAATCTTGTTTTGTAGGTTCTGGAAGTTCCTAACAATGCATCTATTTACCTCTATTCAAAGTCTTCAATAGATAAAGCCAAATAACGGTCAGCAAAAATAACAAAAGAAAAATAGTCCCACATGTTATATTTAGTTCAAACCCCACTAACTCAGAATTTACAACAAAGGCTCTTCAAAGGAATCAAACTGGTAACAGAACTGGACTGTTAGCTCCATGAGTTACTTACTACTGATTTTTCAGCTGGCAAATGCTCAATAAATGTTGCTGTTGTTTTTTTTTAATGAACAAGAAAAAAACAAAAATGTTTTTATGATGTGAGTCACAAATTCTATCATTTTACTCAACAAAACAGAGGGCACAGGCAAAAATATAAGATAAACAAATAAATATTTCTTTCTAGAATTTTAACTGAGCAGAGTCAGAGGTAAGATTGAGTTTACTTATCTGATTTTTAAAAACAAACATCTCAGCTGCTTCCCGCTCTAGAGTCAGCCCGCTTTACCATCTCAGAATGTACTTTTTAACTTTTAATTCTTCTATAATAAACCTTAACTTTTCTATATTTAAAAAAAGAAAGAAAGAAATATCTCCCTTGCTTACTTTCCAAGAAGCTGTAGATCAGCTCTGAGTTGATGAGTATCCACTATAGCAGGCATGTCTGACCTGGGGCCCAGAATGGCTTTGAATGCGACCCAACATAAATTCTTAAAACATGTTAAGATTTTTGTGCAAGCTTTTTGTTTTAGCTCATTAGCTATCGTTAGTGTTAGTGTATTTTATGTGTGGTCCAAGATAATTCGTCCAATGTGGCCCAGGGAGGCCAAAAGGTTGGACACAACAGCACTATAGTATAAGTCTTGCATTAAGTGAAAGTTACTGAACTGCTGAATTAACTTTAAAGCACCAGCCATGTTAAAATTAATATTGTAAATTGTCAGTCACATCAATATATAATATGCTGAACAAAGGAAAAGTATTTACCCACTTCATTTACCTGTCCATAAATCTATAAACTCTTCAAATTTGGAAAACAAATTTATTTCACTGTTTTCAAGCAGATACTAAATTTCTACTGCTTACTGGAAAAAAACCTAATTTATTCATTTAAAAAAATATTTACTAAACACCTATTCTGTCCCATGCACTAGGTGCTGACAATGAAAATGAGACAAAAATCCCTGCCCTCACAGTGCTCAAATGCCAAGGGAGGGAGGCAGGGCAATGAAATAAATAAAATACATTGTATGTTAAATAAGTATTATGAAGAAAAATAAAGTATGGGAAGAAAAGTACAAGCAAAAAAGACAACGTACAATGGACAGGAGTATAATTTTACATAGATCTATGTCATCAAGAAGGTGACATCTGGGGAGTTCCCTGGTGGTGTAGTGGCTTAAGGCTTCAGCGCTGGCACTGTCAACGCTGCAGCCTGGGTTCGATTCCCGACCAGGGAACTACCCACATACAAAAAAAAATAATAATAAAATAAAATAAAATAAAATAAAATAAAATAAAATAAAGAAGGTGACAGTTGAGCAAAAGCCTAAAGGAGTTAAAAGACATAGGCATACAACTATCTGTGAGATGAGTACTCCCGACAGAGAGAATAGTAAATGCAAAGTAAATAGATCCTGAGGCAGAAGTTTGACTGGCATGTTCATATTAATAAATGAAGAAAAGAAATACAGGTCTTACACGTGTCTCAAAAAATAATCCTAACCGTAAATGCTGTGCTTGCCCCCTCCTCCAACCACCTCAAAATTACAACTAAACTACAGAACAACCATTCACTGAGAATCACCTAAAGCACGCTTGCCCAATCTGTGCCCTGAAGACCACATTGTGGCCCAGGACAGCTTTGAATGCAGCCCAATGCATATTCATAAACTTTCTTAAACACTATGAAAATTATGCATGGACCTTTCTTTAGCTCGTCAGCTATCATTAGTGTTCGTGTATTTTGCATGTGGCCCAAGAACATTCTTCTTCCAATGTGGTCCAGGAAAGCCAAAAGGTTGGATATCCCTGGCCTAAGTCTAGCTGAACAGAAGTCCAATAACTAAGGAAATACATGAGGGCTGTCCAGCCATAAATGCCTCCATTTTTCATATTATATGGCTAGATAGTTTCCGGACAGCCACTGTAGAAGAAGCCACCTCAAGACTGGTAGGAGGGGCAGAGATGCAGAATGGGCTGGTCCTATATCCAAGTGTGGCGGTTAAATTCTGGGAGGGCTATCTAGGTTGCAGAGCTCAGGTACTGTGGAGGTGAGGAGCCAGGCGTCCCAGCCCTATACCAGGCTCCCCAGCACACAGTTCCAGTGCCAGAATGAGAAATCCTCATAACTTCTGGCTGTGAAAACCAGCAGAGGTTGTGGGTGAGTGAGATAGAGGGCTGCTGGGGCCCCAAGCATTCCTATTAAAGGGCCACTGCACAAACTTACTGAAGGCTTACTAGCTCTGAACTGTGCAGCACCATGGCAACACTTCAAAAGATACGCAGGGAGGAAATGAACTGTCTGGCCTCAAGACCAGTATTGGAGAGGCAGCTTTCTCTCAGACAGAAATGCTGGAAGAGGCTACTGTGTCTTTGTTGACCCCTCCCAATATCCAAGTGGGCACAATATCTGAGTCTCCATCAACTTAGCTAACACTGTAACGCTCTGGTGATTCTCTGAGACCCCACCCAACTTGCAGACCCAACCAAGCCCCATCCAGTGGCTTGTCAACATTAACAGCTTATCTTGGCTCATGCTGCAGACTTTCCCAAAATCTCTCAAAGGTTCACAAACCCCAAATAAGCAGCATGTGGCCTGTACCTCTTGCCACGAAGCCCCAAGCCCAGGACTAGCAGCAGCCAACCTTAGTACACAGTTTAGCCTTTCTAAGACACTTTCAAGCTCAGCACAAGTGGCAACCATCTGCAGATCACTTTTAGCTCATACCAAGTGGCCCTGGGCAGGACGCAGGCAGCAGCTGACCTAGGTCTGCAACAGAGCCCCTCCCAAGAGGACCTAGAACCAACATACCCAGTGCTCAGTTTCAGACCACACCAGAGCACTACCCAACCCCTCCACAAACAACACACCCAAAGGGCAAACTCGGCAGGCACCAGTGCCCAGCTAAAGAGAATCCTGCTCCATAGGGCCAGCCCCTACACAATAGCTCCTCCACTGCAGTCACAGCCAGTCCTCACATCCAATCAGCCTGAGGATGTGCAAACAGCAACCAAGGGTCTGCTACAAGAGGAGGGCACACACAATCCAACAAGGGACACACCTAGAATCTGGCTCAGGTGACAAGGAAGACTGCTCCAGTGATCCCCCGCAGCACACCTACTAAGGCCACTCTGCTAAGACTAGGAGACATACAGAAGTACTTAATACCTAGAAACAAACACAGGCATGAAGCCCCAATGAGAAAACAAAGAAATATCCTAAATGAAAGATCAGAACAAAGCTCCAGAAAAAGAACTAAACAAAATGAAGAAAAGCAAGCACCAGATGCAGAGTTCAAAACACTGGATATAAGACTGCTCAATGATCTCAGAGAGAACATCAGAAAAGAGACAGGAAATACAAAAATGGAACTACAAAACATAAAAAAGAACCAGACAGAAATGAAGAATACAATAACTGAAATGAAGAATATATTAGAGAGAATCAACAGCAGAGGATCAAATCAGTAATTTAGAAGATATGCAAGCAGAAAACACCCAGTCAGAACATAAAAAGAAAAAATTAAAAAAAAAAAAAAAAAGAAGGGGGGTTCCCTGGTGGTGTACTGGCTAGGCTTCAGCACTGTCAATGCTGTGGCCTGGGTTCGATTCCCAGCTAGGGAACTACCCACATTAAAAAAAAAAAAAAAGAAAGAAAATGAAGCTTCTGGAATAGTATCAAGTGTACCAACATTCACATCAGAGGAATACTGGGAGAAGAGAGAAAGCAAGAAATTGAAAACCTATTTGAAGAAATAACGATGGAAAACTTCCCTAACCTGGCAAAGGAAATAGACATATAAGCCCAGGAAGCACAGAGAGTCTCACACAAGAACCACCCAAAGAGGCCCAAACCAACACATATCACAATTAAAATGCTGAAGTTTAAAGACAGAGAGAATCTTAAAGGCAGTCAGAGACATGGAGCTACCTACAAGGGAGCTCCCACAAAACTGTCAGCTGATTTCTCAACAGAAACTTTGCAGGCCTAAAGGGATTGGCACAAAATATTCAAAGTGATGAAAAGTGCCTACAACCAAAATTACTCAGCAAAGCTGTCATTTAAAATCAAAAGAAAGATAAGAGATTCCCAGACAAGGAACAGCTAAAGGAGTTTATCATCACCAAAACAGTATTGTTATACAAAAAATGTTAAAGGGGCTTCTTTAAGAAGAATAAAAAAAGATAAAAACTACGAATAAAATGGCAATATCTATCAACAATTACTTTAAATGTAAACGGATGAAATGCTTTGACCAAAAGACAGGGTGGCTGAACGGATAAGAAAATAAGACCCTTACACGGGCTGCCTGCAAGAGACCCACTTCAGATAAAAAGACATACACAGACTGAAAGTACAGGTATAGAAAACAGTATTTCATGAAAATGGAAATGAAAAATAAAGAGCTGGCATAGCAATACTTATATCAGACAAAATAGCCTTTGAAACAAAGGCTATAATAAGAGACAAAGAAGGGCCCACTATTTTCACTTCTGATTATTTATCCGAAGAAACCCAAAACGCTAATTCAAAAATACATATACCTCTATAAGTTCATTGCAGCATTATGTACGTTGCAGCCAAGATATGGAAGCAACTTAAGTGTCCATCAATGGATGAATGGATAAAGTAGTGGTACCTATATAAAAGAGAACATTAGTCAGACAAAAGATAATGAAATCTTGCCATCCACAACAACATGTATGGACCTAGAGGGCATTGTTTTAGTAGAATAAGTCAGACAGAAAAAGACAAAGGCCCTATGATTTCACTTACATGTGAAACCTACAAAAAATAAACAAACAATACAGAAAAAAACAAAGATACCAAGAACATTTTGATGGTTGCCATATGGGAGGGGGTCGGGGAGATAAATGAAGAGGGAGAAGGGATTAAGGAGTACAAATTATTAGTTACAAAATAGTCATGCAGATGTCAAGGACAGCATGAGGAATACAGTCAATAATACTGTAATAACTATGTATGGTGTCAGATGGGTACTAGATTGAGTGGGGTGATCATTTCCTAAATTATACAAATGTCTAATCGCTATGTTGTATACCTGAAACTAATATAATATTGTATGTGAAATGTAATTGAAAAATAAAAAATTTTTTTAAATCCTTAACAATTACTAAGTTCTTTTTTTTTTTTTTTTTTTTTTTGGGGGGGGGGGTCCTTGGCCAGGAATCAAATCCAGACCGTGGTGGTGAGAGTGCTGAAGCCTAGCCACTACGCCACCAGGGTACCCCCTAAGTTCTTTTTCACAGGCAAAAAAAAAAAAGATAATCAATTGGGTAAATATAAACCAAATACACCTATAACTTTTTATCATCACATTTTAGGAAAAAATACTTGGATTATCATTTTCTCTAGAGATTAAAGTAATACAACAAAAATCACCTACGTTTTTACTGAAGATGGTTTTTAAATTTCTAATAGCATTAGTAACCTGGAAAACTACTACTTACAACCCTGCTCTGCTCTACCTGTAAATTTTGTATGGGTTTTCATACAAGTAATATCTGATCACTCCTAATGCTGATAATATATATGAGAGTATTTATATAAAACAGAAACAATTTAAACAGTACAAATGTATTCAGAAGGACAGTGCAATCATTTCCCCTCCTTTGCCCAGTTCTGCACAATATAACCTACCTGTAGAATATTGTCTTTTATCTTTATTTTTTGGATATTCCTATGCATAAAACCAGGTATTAATGGACACTGAGCAAAGAACCTTACCTTTTGTTACTTATGAGCAACATATCTGCCCTTTTTCTGCTTTACAAGCAAAAATTACATTTCCACAAAATAAAATGAGTGGTTAGTTGACTTGAGGTAGTGGTTAGGGCATGAAGCTATAATAAGGCTAAACTGACCATTTGGTCACTGATCCCACCAATTAACTTTTATCCACTGCAGGGTCAAAGGCACCAATTGCAGGGTCAAAGGCAGCATCAAAATCCCTGCTAGTCAGTTGCCAGGAAGGGAAGGAAAGCTATCCAAATGTGCAGCTGAGTCAGCACAAACCACTAACGCCATGTTCTATTTATCAACTTTACTACAAACAAATCATGTAAAAGCTGTCATCTGGGACAGAACACCAATAACACACCCCCTGGATCCTAAAATAGATGATAATCTAAGAGGTAATAATGTGAAATCTACTATAGATGCTAAACTGAAGAAATATTTTAAAATCCAAATCCAGTTCTATTTATCAATATTTATACTTTGAATTTTAAAACACCACACTAAATTTTGTGTCTCACTGCTAAGACAGAAAACAGTGGCAGTAAAATTCTCTTTTCAACTGGAAGAAAAGTATAAAATATATAAAGACAATCACTGATCTCTTGAACCTGTCAACCAGATTAATCCATGTACTTTCAGCTTTATATAACAATTATAAACTTAGAGGAACTATACCTTGAAATTACAATAAAAATTATTGTCCAAAGAGAGGCAAATCTGTTTCTTCTCTTTACTTACTGGTAATAAGTGCAAGCCAATCACTTTTCCACCCTCAGTTTCTCTTCTGACCTTTAACTCTTTCCAACATATGCTGCATGAGGCAATGGAATTATCACTTCGGTCCTTTCGATTTGTCTGTTCTAGAGACTGTGATTCCCTGAGATAGTTTGGCTTCCTTCAGTCCTTCTTCCCACCTGCAGTCCACTACAGAGTATAAACTGACACACTACACATTATTCACCTACTTTCCCAGCAACCCCTCCTGCTAACTGCACTATGAAATTCCGTAGACACTAGTTGTGTATCATCAACCCTTGACAGTGCCAGGTTATACAAGGCTTTTGAATACATTTAATAGTAAACTGAGCAACTGAACCTTTCAATCTCTCCTACCCCACTATCATAAAAGCACCCTACAAATATGGACAACTGTATTTTTGAATGTATAGTTGACCTGAGGTATACTCTTTCTTTTCCTACTGATCATACTTTCAACTGCCTCTTTGGAGAGAAAAGCCTTGGATCATGTCTGGTTCATTCTTCAATACAAACACTTCCTACAAGATAATACAGAATTCAGTATATGTTTAATTAAGTAAAACCTCACAATACTATCCCTCAGTAACCATGTGGTCCTTACAAAATTTATGACCCTATAGGTTTTAACACCTACTTTTTTTTAGTTTACACTAAGACTTGAGAACGCCTCCCAATACAGCTGATGTTAAGGAGAATGCCTGCAGAAAAGGAGGTGGAAGAAATAAAAGACCATAGTGAAGGAACAATTTAATACATTTCTTCCATTTCCACCTAGATCCCTAGAGAATTTAAATAGAAAGAGGAAAAAAATGTGATTCTGAATCAGTCTTAAAGAAAACAAAAGATGCTGAATATGCAAACCGTGAGTTTTAACCTAGTCTTTCAAATAATTTTTAAAGGATTTTTAAAAATCTTTGCTTCATCCAGGCGCAGCTTAATGTCATCTCACCCAGTATCTCTCGCCTCCATACATACACACACACACACACACAGCGCTACCGCTGTGAGTCCCTGTGCCAAACCAACCATCACGGGAAAAATTAAACCACGAGGATCATTTCCTAATTCTCAAAAATAGTCACAATTCTTTTTCCCACAAAAAAGTAAATTACCTATTCTAACTGGATAGGGCAGGGGAAGTTCATCATGCAGCTTCTCATTCTCCAAGGTAGGGAAATAGCAATAACTTCAAACAAGAGACACCTGCTCTTCTACTATAACTGTATCAACGGCTAGAACCTAAAACGCAAGCAAGCAAAGAAAACACACACAAAAACAAGTCTCTTGAGGTATTCACATGAATAGAAAACTGAGGCACTTTACTTTGCAGCCACATAGCCCCTTAAAAATCCTCCAGAGCTCAGGGGTGGAAGGGTGACCCAGCAATGCCCCACACTCCTGCCATGTAGGGGAGCAGGATTCTGTCAGATAGAAAATGCCATTCTCCGCCTCCTCCGCCATCCGCAACACTGACTGGCATCAAAGTGCGGGGGCGACCCAGGGCAGGAGAACCGAAGAGGTGGGGACACCACACATACACCAACTCATGGACTGATTCATGGCTTTTAGAAATGTTTTAAAGCTACAATTTCTTCCAACAGGATGATTCTCACCCGTTCACCAGCCCCAGCTCCCACCCTCCACCGCGAGCTCAGCTGGGCCGTGTCCGCGGCGCGGCCTCGCCCCGTACGCCCTGCGCCCCCAGGCGCGCGGCCCCCGGCCCAGGGTTCCCCCAAGCGCCGCTCACCACCCCGAGGCCCCGCGCATCCAGGCTAGGAGATGCATCGCACCTGGATGTAGTTGTTCTCGCAGTAATCGGCCACCCGTTCCAGATTTGTGTAACTGTCGAAGAGGGCCCGGCGGCCCCCCGGGATTTCCTCCTCCAGCAGCATCTGCAGCTCCGCCATCTTCACATCCTCCTCCTCCTCCTCCTCCTCCTCCAAACCGCAGAGGTAGCAGTGGCAGCGGCTCCAGGGAAACCCAAGACTGGGAGAGGAGGAGCAGCGGCGACGGCGCAACTCGGGAGGAGCGCAAAACTCCCCCACCGCGCGCGACAGGGGAGGGGGCAGCAGAAACGGGGGCGGAGCGCAAACCGACAGACTCAGAGGACGGTCGCCGCGGCGACAGCGGGCGGGCGCGCGCACGCGCGCTCCCCTATCTCCGCCCCCGGGCGCCTGAAAAAGATCCCCCCCGCGGCCGCGCGGCCCGCCCCTCCCCCACTTCCGGCGTTTCCTAGCGACGAGGGGAGTGAGGGCCAGGATGCGTGCGGGAGTCGGGCGCGCGGTTAACCCTGCGGCCCCCACAGGTTGCGTGACTCGGGGAGTATCCCGACCTCCTTTGTTAGTCTGGCGTGAACGCGCTGCCCGGCCCCGCCGTCGCCTCGCTGGGCGCTCTCCGCGACTCCCCTCAGCGTTGGCCTCAACCTGGGGCCGCACGCCGCGGTCATTGGCCTGGGGCATAACGTCAGCCCACAAAACTTCCCTGCAGCTTTAAGTACCGCCTTACTTTTCGTTTTTCTCATCACTTGACCTCATCCATCCTATTTAGGACAGTTGAGTAAATTCCGGTTTCGTGATCCCAAATTTCCTGCACTTAGGCTTTTTTTGGCTCTTATTTGCCCTCTAAAGCTGTTTCCCCCCACCAGGTTAGCGTCCGCTCGGTTCTCATTTGCGGGACCTCAGCTTTTTGTGCTTGCTTGGCACTTCCTCACTGACATTTCGCTGGTTCTGACAACTTCGCTGTCCTTTTTTCTTCGTAAAGTCTCGCAACGGTTTACTGGTATTTTCTTCCTCTCAAGGCTGTCATGTGGATAAAATAAGTTTGTGAAAGCACCTTGAAAAACGCTAAATGCTTCAAAAATTCAAGGTAGATCATTACGTTCTTGCAAAGTTATTATTCTGTTATTTCCCAGATGCTGTATCTCTTTTCCTAAATCTAACTGCTCCGCACAACATAATCTTAAGAAAACTAAAATTCCTTTCAACTGCTGAAATATAAAGTCCGTGACCTTTATTTGTACTGTGGAAAGTAAAGGTTGACGACATTTGTAGTTCGGAACAGGATCCATTATTTCAACTCTTATTCTTGCTTCTGTGATCTCTCCTTCCTCCTACAGCGATGCCCCAACCCCCGTTTTTTCCCCCTGGTAAGGAAACTATATTATCCTTTCTCAAAAAAATCATTTTAATGTCTTACCATTACAAATTTCTGGAGCAATCTCTGATGTTGTTATATTAGCTTAATGATCAACGCGTCAGCAAATTGTTTGAAGTTTCCACCGTGGAATCCAAATTAAAAGGCAATGAAAACGTTGATCCAGTCCAACTAGTTTTATTCTTAACCACTTTAAACATCTTCTGTATTAATGGTTCTCAAATTTCAGTTCTGAGGAGCTTGTTAAAAATGAGAGCTGCAGGGTCACTCTGGTCCAGAGATTCATCAGAGAGCAGTAGTGATGGGAGAATGGGCAGTTACTTAAATGGCTCACAGATTTGCTTCAGGGAATAAGACACGAATAATCAAGTGAATAAAACACTGGATCAAGCAAACTTTTCTTTCAGATAAATTTCAATGTATCAAAAGGCTACTGTTGAATTGTAAGGAGCCCAGTGGGTGATTACATGGTAGACAGACTCTTACCCCATTACACTATTACACACCCAGCATTCTTTCAAGTACTGCTTACAATTTCCCCAAAACACAAATCTCCCTAAGGGATGATTCCTCCTCATAGTAGTCACTGTGTAAAGATTCTAGTACTTTCTCAAATAAATTTGTGACAATCTCTTTTGATCTTACCTTCCTCATCTGAAAAATCAAAGGGTTAAACCTAGGTCAATTCTCAAACTTCAGTGTGGATTGGAATTACCTGGAGAGCTTGTTAAAACACAGATTACTAGGTCCCACCCCCAGAGTTGCGGATTCAGATGGTCTAGACCTATTTATAGATCTAAAGAGTATCCAGGTGATACAGATAAAACTGCCCTTCTGACTCTGAATGTCTATGATTCCAATTGCTGGCAGCTGGGAGTCTCCATTAAAAGAGGTACTTTTAACACTCAGTAAAACCCGAGAGGGGTTCCCTGGTGGTGTAGTGGCTAGGTTTCGGCTCTCAATGCCACTGCCTGGGTTCAATTCCCCATCAGGGAACCACCCCCTCCCCGCCAAAAATCCTAAGATAGAGACACCCCTGCTACCACTAATATAATTTAAGCAAAAGGAAGTCACAAGATCTATAAAAGTGGACATATCATTGGTGTTTGTGTATTATCTGAGTGGTGGAATTGTAGAACTTTTTGTTTTTGCTCATAGTAATTTTCTAAAATGAACATGCATTATTTTTCAAGAGTTCAGGAGTTCCCTGATGGTGTAGTGGCTTAAGACTTCAGCGGTGGCGCTGTCAGCGCTGCAGCCTGGGTTCCATTCCCAGCCAGGGAGCTACCCACATACCAAAAAGAAAAAAAAAAAAAATCCCCAAATCTGAGAATACTTTTATTAATGCAACCCAAGATGACATTTTTTTTTTTTTTTTTTTGTATGTGGGTAGTTCCCTGGCTGGGAATCAAACCCAGGCTGCAGCATTGACAGCGCCAGCACCAAAGCCTTAAGCCACTACACCACCAGGGAGCTCCCACGATGACATTTTTAAGCAATTTTATCATTAGCTTGATTCAAAGCATTAAAGACTCCTGGATTTTTTTTTTTTTTAAGATTAACCGAGTCATGCCAAACAGTTGATTTTTTAAAATCTAATTGCAGTTTTTTATATTTACTGACAGTAATTATACCTTGGTTTTGTCTCAAATTTGAATAAAAATGTTGAACAAGTCAAGGCCAAGAAGAGAGCCTAATGCCTTGTCCCTATACAACCCAGTTGTTTAGAGCCACTATCAAAATACCTTAAATTTGGCCAGTGATAAATGTACCTGAAGACTCACACTTATCCAACATTTCATCATTGTAGTCACAAGACTGGTGAGAAAGTGCCAAGTTCCTCTGCTGAAATAAAGGTGCGCTATGTCTGTGGAATTCCCCTGATGCACAAGGGATGTCTGGGAAAAAATCCAGCCATTAAATGCCTCTATTTTTCATATTACATGACTGGATATTTTTTTGACAGAGCCTCATATATCATGCTAGTAACTATACTTAAGAAAGTAAGGTAAAGTACATAATACAATGCCTGATAGTGTGGGCTCTAAAGAAATGTTGCATAACTGAACTGTTTATATTGTTTGTCTTAGAACATAGAAGACATACCCAATTCATGCCAGACTTTCCCCTGAAGATTGTCTGGCACACTAGTGACATGCTAATTATTCATAAACATTGTTTTCATCACTAACGCTTTGCCCCCAAATTTTCAGTCTCTCTTTTAAATGACATCAACTCATCAGCTTTAGTATCCTTAACATTAGTAAAAGGGTCAATTAGGATTTAATGTTACTGTGTTTTCACATACATTTTTATAAAAATTATTAGAGAACAAATAGCATTTATGGTACCTAAAGAATAATACCAGCTGTTTCATATTGACTCATTGGCAGTTCCTGTAATATTTATTCCTTTTCCTGGTGGAAATTCTTAAATAAGAAACTATAAATGTCTTCCTCCTTCAGGGAGATACTTTGGGCAGTTTTCCTTTTTTTTAACCTTGAGAATTTCAAAACTAGTTTTCTGGCTGCTGTTATGATTTTACATTCAATATCAAATTGGATTTACGAGGGCTATCTGGAAAAGAATCCAGCCATACATGCCTCTATTTTTCATGCCTCTATTTAGTATATGGTTGTATATGTATATAATTTTTATGTGCATAAAATATACATGTCAATGAATGAATACATATATATATATATATGAATGTATATTTCAATGAAATTTAAGAATTCTTTTTGTGCAATTAAGTTCCCTGTTAGAGATATCACACACTCCTCAGAAATGCAAGCAGTGTTTTATTCAAACAACGACATGGTTAACTCACCCAAACAAGAAAAATAATTACCAGTGATTAATATTTTCATAGCATTTATACACATTTCTTGGTTTTAATCAGATTTAAGACAATCAGAAAATTTTAATATTAAGTGCATATAATTTGAACATACTAAATCTTGGAAACAAATATTCTGTATGATCAAAATGACTGGAAACTAAGATTTATATTTTAGGTAAGCTTTATCATCTGAAACTTTGGTTTCAGTTTTAGTGATATAAACTTTGTTCTCAATTTTAGGGATATTTAATAGTTAAAAAAGTATCAAACTATTTTAAAAAAGTATTTCTGTACAATAGAGCATTCCATGTTTTATAGCTGTATAAATACACATTTTGAGAAATAAGTTAATTTTTAGTCTCTTTATCATAGAAATTACAAACATACTATATGGAGAATGGTATAATGAATATACAAACGCCCATTCATTAGATGTAATAATAGCTGCTATTTTTACATTACCTTCTCATATTATTCTTTGTTTTGTATGTGGGTAGTTCCCTGGCTGGGAATCGAACCCAGGCTGCAGTGTTGACAGCGCCAGCGCCAAAGCCTTAAGCCACTATACCACCAGGGAACTCCTATCTCATATTATTCTTATGCTAAAGAATTTTAGAAGTATAGTAATTATGACATTTAGGATGTATCTCTAAAAGTAAGGACATTTTGGTACATAACCACAATATTGTGAGCATACCCAATAAAATCAGTAATCCCCTTATACTATCCAATACCCAATAAAAAGTATTTTTCAAGAAGAAATTACAGAGAGGAAATACCATGAACCCAAGATACAACCTGGAGGGATTATATTTAAGTACTTAGTAATCTATAATAGTTTCCTTTGAGAGACAATAAAATAGCTCCTTTCCTTGTGAAAGATAAAAAGAGATACATATTTTTGCCATTAAACCATTAGAGTGAATAAAACCTGCAATTATTCATGATAATGTATCTCTGTGTATAGGTATAACAATGGAGTAGACATCTTGAAACTCTTATGTGTTTGAAGAATCAAAATTCTTCGGTTCTTTAGTTCCTCCTATAATTGGCTTTACATGTGCTCACTTGGGCAGCACATATACTAAAATTGGTTTTACATATCCCTCTCCCCCCAAAAAAACAGTAAATTTCAGAGCTAATGAATAAAACAGATAATAGCTTTCTCACAGCAGGCAGATCACCAATCCAAGAATTAGATTTCTAAAATTAGCTACTTTTGTTCATACTTTTGTTTTAAATTATGTTAAAGACATTATAAAACTTCAAGCCTCAAAATGTATTCACTGGGTTTTTATTACTGAAAACTATACTGACCTTCATTTAATAATATGAATTGCTAAGAGTTTGAAATGTACCAATTTTTCTGATTGTGCATTAACACCATTAGAACCTATATGGTGAATATTAACTTACCTATATACGATTTTCAAAGCTGCCAAGTATTTTTATAACCTATTTCTTGTCAGTGTCTTTTACAGTGCAAAAGGTTATACTTTGACAAGACTGCGCACTAAACACCACAGTGCATGGTACGTAATAGATTTCACTTGTGTAGTTAGTACAAGGTTAATAAGAATAAAGATATTCTTCACCATTGACTGCTGTTTTTAAAAAGAGGTTAACAGAAAAAAAAAAAGACCAATTTTCTTTGTCAAAGTAATTTTATGTAGCCTCTTGGAAAGAAGGGAGCAGGATAGAATAATTTTGAGATTTTAAAATGGCAGGGAACGCTCAATTTAACTACACTTAAAATACATCAGTAGAATTTCTTCCTTCCTCCTCCACAGGAATTAACAATGTATTTCTCACAGATTTCTGTCAGCTATTTCCATTATCTAAATGTCTACCCAGATGAATAAATGAATGATTCATATCACTGAATTATTTCATACAATTTTATGATGATATTTCAGGGAAAAATACAATTTTACCTTCCAGCAGAAAAAATTTTGGCAAATATGATTAAAATACAGGAAAGAGTTCTAGCAGTGTAATGGGGTCTAACATGAGATTTTTAGTATAGTAGAGCACTTTTGCAACTTTAATAAATATGTGTACTATAAAATTGCTTTTCTTTTTTTAAGTTTAGCATGTATTTACTGCCTATTGGTAAATAATTTTAAGACATCCTAGAGAGGTTTAAACAACTTAATGATAAATCATAAATAAGACATTTGTGGGGTTTGCAAGGACAATTAGCAATCAACCCAGAAGTATAGGCCTCAAAAACCAGAGTCATATCACCATGTTACGTAAAGGCAGATGTATCCAAGGGCCAGTGCAGTCCCACAGAAGCCCACTGCTCAGAAGGGCCCTATGCTTAGGGGGTTAATGCTTTGAGGGCAACATAGTGAAATTCTTAAAAAAAACTTTTTTGAATTTGTGTTTTGTATGTGAAGTCCAGTGGGACCATGGAGCACACACTGGTTCCATGGTCCCACTGGAACCGACCTTACCTCCCACACAAGTTCTCAGTGACCAGCTCCCTATTCCCTGTGCCCCACCTGGAATTCGTCTCCCCAACGCTGCCATTGATCATTGCAGCCTTCTGCCAAGGGCAGCAATAGGACTACATTTTCAGGGAGTTGGTGACTGTGGTAAAGGCCTCTTATTTTCACCTTGCACTGGGCTCCATGAATGACGTAGTTAGCCCTGTGCCTCTTATGATAAACTAAAAGACCTCTGTAAACATCATCGCATGGACTATGGGATATCTTTTTTCAAGTGTTCATTTTTAGGAGACTATATATTATCCTATTTCTCTCAGTTACCAATAACATAGTATACTAAGTTAGCCAGTTCTTTTGGCTTAGGGTGCCTTTCTTTGTTTTAAATTCTTCCCTTAAGTATTGGTTCCCAAGCGGTGGTACACATACCTCCAGGGGTGTACATGGTGGGCCATTCAAAGGTACACAAAAAATAATGAGTAATGGTGAAAAAACACGTAAAGTAAAAAAATGCAAAATGTTAATTATGAAACTATAAATGTTAACTTTGAATCACCGCTAATGGAGATACTTCAAAATTAGATCACATTAGCGAATGATGATTGGTGAGGGTGTGGCTATGAACCCTTCCCCCAAACCACTCTTCTGCCAATCACTATGCAGTTTTAGAACAATCTATTTGTGATGTTTCTAGAACTTCCCCATATAAATACATCTGTAGCCAGACTGATCAGTTTAGTTATTGATTGAGTAAAAGTAAACATGTTGTCTTTAATTGTGATTATTTTCAAGTAGTTAATGTTTAAATACTTGATCATTATATTTAATATGAATATTGTAAAATTAAATCTGTGGTTTGTACTTTCAGTGTTGTAATTTTTCTTTCCTAATTTATTACATCATTTCCACTATTTTACATTAAGATAGGCACTGAACAAAAGTGTATTTAAAAACAGCTGTTTTAAAAACAAGGGGTATAATTTATAGAAATGGGTTTAAAAGGGATACACAAGTGGAAAAAGGTTGGAAACCACTGCCTTACAGAATAAGGTGAAACCAAAAGGAAATCATATTCTGGATAAGTTAAAAAAAAAAAACTGTATGAGCCTTAGCAAATTCCCATACAACATAACCTCTTTCAGCATAAATTTCCCATGGATAAGGAAATTGGATTAAAAATATCCATGGATTCTCTTAAATGTAACATAGTATTCCAAAATCTACTAAAACTAAAGTAAATTAAAGCTAACAAATTAATACATTATACTTCTGACCTAGACTTGGTTAATTAACTGTTCTTAATATGAACTACAGAGGAACTACAATATAAAACACATACATAGCTCTTAAACAAGCATCTCAAAATTTCAGGCACCCATGTTGAGTTCTTAAGTCAAGTCCTCGGTACTGTTACTAAGAAGAACCAATGACAATCCCTTGTTTCACTGGAAAATAAATTCTTATTTGCAGAATTAAGGATGAGAGTTCCTTCCTTGTAAACCTTGGGTCTCTAAAATCTCTACTCTTCTCCTAGTCCCTGACACAATAGTGCTGGATAGATAAGGGTATCTGAAGTAGGGTAAAGGAAGTGAAGAGGTCTGATAAAGATTTCTAGCATTTCTAGACAACTGGATTGGGTGTCTCTGTACGTATGTCTGGCCGTCGTATAGATTAGGTTAGATTTAGATGATCCCAGGGAGGCTGGATCAGCCTTGGGCCAGACCAAAAGATTTGGTCCAGAGTTTCCCAAACTTCCTAGGGCCCTCCTATATAAGTCCTCTGAAGAAGGAAAAACAGAAACTCTAAAATTTCATCTTGGGTTTGAAACCAGATCAATCTCATCATAGAGAGAACAAGACATTATCTTGGTGAAATCACTGTGCTGCAGAACTGTCCTACTGCTTGATTTGCATTTTCCAAAATTATATAATTCCCACCGGGCACCATGCAGATAGAAATATATACCACAGTACCCAATTCTAGTGATTAAACCCCATATTGGGAATGATGAAACCCTCAAAGAGACAGACATAAAATTTATACACACATTAAAAAAGGTTGTCATGGCAACTTTGCTTGAAGATATGTATTTTTAAATCTAAGTAAATTTAACATTCAAAACACATTTGCATCTTCCTCAAAGGTTCTCTATCAAGAATTTTTTTAAAATTTCCAATTTCTTCTAAATCTACACCTCCTTAAAAGCTTAACAAAATCCTGTGACGACAATGCCAACATAGACTTAAGCACATATTTTCAGAAGGATGAGAAAAATCCAAAGTGAAAGCTCAATACATTATTACTCAGAATAGGCTTCTCCCTCAAAATATTTAGACTGTGAGCAGGCTATACCATATAATCTTTACAAAGTCCTTTTAAGCTCTAAAAATCAAGTATCTATTAGGTGATAACCTTGCTAACACAAGCAATAAATCATGAAAGCTGAACAGACCTAATGCTGCCATGTAATTAAGGAACAATTCATACAAATGACTATAATAAATATTGTTCTTTAACCCAGTCAAACCAATTCTTAGCTTTATTTCTTCTTACTCTGAAAGTTCTCCAGTTTCTGAATATTTAGCATCAATGCTGACAGTTTTCCTTGATACTATACCTAATTCAATTCTTTCTTATACACTAAAAAATAACAAAAGTAATGGTTTGACTTCCAACAGTTCCTTGTGCTTCTTCCCCAACTATAACCTGTAACAGAAGCCTTTGCAGTCTTCATCATGTAGTCAACTACAAATTCATTCCAGCCACTAATCTACAAGGTCCGTGAGTTGCTTCCAAACTCAGGACCTAGAGAGCTCTGAGTGCTAGAAGGTTAAGCTCTGGACATAAGAATTTGGGGTCCTCCCTCCTGCATGAAGCATTGAGGAGAGAGAACACAATAATAATTTCATGTCTTCTTTTGTTCACTGCTGTATCCCCAGTGCCTAACATAAGATCTGACATACATTCAGTCTCAATAAAAATAAATTAAAAAAAAACAAAAACAAAAAAAAAAACTATGGCTGGATTAAACAGACCTCATCTCTTTAGATAGGAATGAAGTCAAGATAGGTATAAAGGAGAAAGACAAGAGACTTGGAGGATGAAATGCTCTGACAGAGAAGAGGTAGAGGTAAGGTAGTGAGAGACTATGAAATTCAGGTAGTTTGGTTCTCAGACCATGGTCATTGCTAGTGTAGAGAATCTCTGGACCATGCACAGTTTAAGGAACTACTAAGAGAGATGTTCCCTGAGATTCCTATGTGTCTCTAGATCATGTTGGACAAAATGGGTTCTATTCTAGAGAACACTACTTCCATAAACCACTGGTTTTTAAGGATAATAGGTATAACTGAAAAAAGGGGTACCTTCATCAAATATATTTGGATCTCTTAGTATTAAAATAGGTTTCTGTATACAACTTCTCAGCACTTCCAATATATTAATATTATAAATATCTGAGAAAAAATATAATATGGAGAATCTGAGCATGAATGAATATGATCCAGAATCTTTTTCTCAAAGTATCTCACAAAGTAATATTCCAAGAAACACACTTTGAGAACTAATACTCTTGCTAACCTAATAAAAAGACTCTGATCCCTAAAGAGTCCTAGTTTAATGATCATCTGATAATGTATAAAAGGAACAAAAGACTACTTCCTTACCAACTATTTTGGCTGATATTTTAGTTAACTATAGCCTATTATAAATCTATGTTCACAACTAATACAGGCATCAACTGAAAGGTGTCCACACAAAAGTATTCCTAAATACTTCCACTAATGAGGTACTTAGCATATCACTTAGCATTAGAGGTTGTTTGGCTACCTGAAAATCTCTTTTTCAACTATTAAGTAACTTCAATGATTTCCTTTATTCTACATGCACAGACAACATCAATGGAGACCTCATTTATTTGTTCAAAAATATTTATTGATCACATTTTTGGAGACAGGCACTTTATGATTTTATCTATGATACAGTGACAATAATGAGGTTGCAGTTTCATTCCCTATCGTGTTAAAAATTAAAACAAGAATTTGCAAGTATTTTAGATGTAAATAAATGTATGTGTGTTGTTTTTAATTACTCAACAGGATATTTGTGACTTGTTTGCTCATGATATTTTATCACATGCAACAACCAGATCTATTCCCAATCTCTAGAAAAACAGCCATCAAACTGTAAAGCAATTAAAAGGTCAGGGGTGGGAAGAGTAGAACTGGAAAAAAGGAATGTCATTTCCTGCCTTTTGTTTATTTCCCAGATGTTTAACAAAATGGCTCTCAACTCTTTTACAATTATCATTCATTATCATAAAATTCTGTAAATCAAACATTAATTTGATTTCTATTTTAAATGTCTATTTCTCCCCCAAATAGTATATTCCCTGAAGCTCATACAAAAATTAACAAAGGAAAATGTTTAAAATTTATTAAGTAAAAAGTAAATATTTTTATAATTACAGTAAGTAAAAATATATATGTATATGTAAACAGGAAAAAGTTTAAACAGTTGTACAAATGTGAGTGAGTTGGGAGCATTAGTTTTCTTAAGGTTCCTTTTAACACTGCTGTTACAGTACTCTTTCGATCATCATCTTTAGCTATTATGAACAGTATATCATTAGAAACTACTTCTTGATTCCCTTTTAAATAAGAACA
Organism: Lyroderma lyra; assembly: GCA_004026885.1. NCBI lineage: Eukaryota > Metazoa > Chordata > Mammalia > Chiroptera > Megadermatidae > Lyroderma > Lyroderma lyra. The sequence continues at coordinate 23,849 of PVJL010010710.1, forward strand.
AAATGCACCAATAATCCTCACTTATGATATTAAGATAATCTGAAGTTTTAGATCTTTTACTTAATGTTTCTTAGCCAGTATTTACCTATCTTCATCAGTATCTAGCAAGAATGAAAAATTTTTGTCACTGAACCTACTGTTATGCTCTAAAGACTAAACGAGATAGGTATATATATTGTTTGATTTGCAACAAATACCCATTCCAGTTCCCTGTTCTACTTTCAGTTTAACTCTTAATGCAAGTTTCAGTCTCATTTTTATCAGTGCAGGTCACTCAGAGCAGTTCAAAGCAACAATGTATTAAGCCTTTTAGCTGTGCTGATTTCCTCTGACTTGGTGTAGTAACAGTAACTGCTTTGTTATCATATCCTTCCCTCACCACCCCAAATCCTCTCCTTCTATCTTAATCATTGGTCTTAGTAACTTAGGATACAGGCACAGGACTGGCTAAGAAGAAAATAAGGTCACTGGTATCATTTGTTGACATTATAAAAACCTACCCTTGAAAACAGTGTCCATTTCTCTCACAGGTATCTTTCCACAGCTACTAAACACTCCCTGATGCTACTGGTCACGTTCTCAGTTTTGCACACTCGGTAGAATTGTGTTTTTTAAGTGTTTTTTCAATCTGTCAACAAAATTATGTGTGGAAAAAGTATATTATATAGGTTAACGGTGCTTTTAATGAATCTGGAGAAAAAAATTAAGTTGTCTGCAGGGAAGAATCTTAATCTGTTTGCCCCAAAGTCCAAAAACAACCTTCAAGTTGAAATGCCATCTCAATTTGAATAATTATACTGAAGATGTTTCTTAGGATGGTAGAATAATTTCATTTCTTAAATGCTCACTGTAACACCTATATTGTTCTATGACTTTAGTAACTTAGATGTACAAATATATAACTGTTTTGATAGAAAGGACATTTTTAAAGTTGAAACACATAACAAGAATATCAGAAAAATGCCAAAAATCTGTGCTGACACTCTGAGTGAGAAAAATACTAATGTTCCAGTTGTAGAAAATGCTACTATTTATAATATACAAAATGAAGAGAACGTTATATATGTCTGTAAAAATTGTAGATGGATAAAAAATAGAGTAGAGGATCTACCTCAGAAGCTTAACACTGGTACTCTCAGTGCCTGAGTTTGCTGGGGTTTGATTTTTTTTTGTTTTGGGTTTTTTTTTTTTAGATTTTTATTAAACAGGTATAGCTAACATACAGGATTATATCAGTTTCAGGTGTACACCACAGTTGTTCAACATTTATATACCTAAAGAAGTGATCGCCATGCTGTCACAATATTATTATTTTCCCCAGGCTGTACGTTATATCCCCATGACTTGTTTTATATTGAGAAATTTAAACCAATTATTGCCCTTCACCTTTTCCCCACTTTTTAAATTTTTCAGTTAAAATTCACATTCAATAATATTCTGTATTATTTCAGGTGTACCGCACAGTAGTTCGACATTTGTATAATTTAAGAAGTGATCCCCTGTCGAGTTATTACCATGTTAGTAACTGTATTTCCTCTGATTTACCTGCCCATGACTGTTTGGTAACTACCAATTTGTACTTAGCCTTCACCGTTTTCACTGTGCCCCAACTCCCTTCCCATCTATCACTCTGAATCTAGTTCCCATCTGACACCATACATAGTTACAATGTTGCTGACTATATTCCTTATGTTGTACATCCTCACGATTGCATTTCAACAACCAATCTGCACTTCATCCACCCTTCCCTTTTCACCTACCCTCTCAATGCCCCTCCCATCTGGCAACTATCAAAATGTTCTCTGTATCTAGGAGTTTTCTCATATAAAATATAAAAATATCACTGCTGATCAGGTCTCACTTACTTTGAAATTCTACTTTATTCTGTTCTTTAGAATCCACATGTAAGTGAAATCACATTGCGTCTGTCTTTCTCTGACACTGACTTAACTATTTTTGTGTTTCTGTATTTCCTAGACTTTTTTTACAATAAACCTATATAATTTTCATAATAAAAGACATTTTGTTTTAAAATATAAACTATTTTAAAATAAAAAAAAATCAATTTTGACATTATTTCTATAAATAAGATAGAATCTAGCTATATAAAAAAATGAAGCTGCATATTTGTGGGCCAGATAAACAGCATGTGAATTTTTCATTTTTCCCAAACACATGCATAGAATTAATTCTCTGCCTTCTATTTTATTAGCACAAAGTGTGGCAGAGCCCTTTCATTACACACAAATGTACTGTGCTGATGTTTGTAACAATAAATTTCTGAACTATCAAAAAGAACGTAGATCAAAATCAGTGAAGAAATAGTTTTTTAAAAATCAAAAAGCTACAAAACTGAATTCAGAGTCCTGCTAGAGTAATGTACAAGCCATCAGTGACACTGAGGCTACTAAACTTTGAGTCATTTGATAAATACAAAGGGCCAAGTAAGAACAACAAGGAATAGATTACTTATTTTACACATGATTAACAGTATTTTTATTTTTTTAAATCTTCTTAAAGATGATTTTTTAATGTTTTAAGTGAGTCATGTAACTGGATAAAATGTGCCTATTTACTAGCTGAATCTTCTATCCTCTATTTTCCTTGATTCCAACCAGTTGTTCATAGAGTGCCTCAGTTATTGGCAATTGCCAGCTCCTGGACAGGCTCCGCTACCCTGTTTTTGTCTTGATCACTGCTGATCAGGTCTCACTTACTTTAAAATTCCACATATCTCATCTGACTTTACTGACACTTGGTTTACATATAGATTGCCTACTTTTACCTTCCACTGCCAGTTTCCAAACCAATTAAGTTCCTTGGATAACAAAGGAAGATGTGTTCCTTCCATACACAAAACCATAGAAAATGATAGGTGGGTGGGAATAAATTTAACAATTTATTTTGAAACATACCTTTTTGGAAAGAACATTATGCTACAAACTAAGAATATTGTTAACTTAAAATTTTAGATTTTAAATTATTCCCTAGGTTAAAAATTTTTGTCAGAAATGAAGGCTGCATCTAACTAAATTTAAATTCTACATTAACCACTTATAACTAGGTCTAAAATGTTAGCTATTCAACCATAAGCACTGCATAAAATAACTCAGTTAAACTAGGGTACATTCCTGAAATTTACAAGTGAAATTTAGCAATATCGAAAATAAGCTCACTTGCAAACATTTATCATTTTTCTTCCTTTCTTCTCTATCTGCACTTGGCAAATTTCCTTTAGTTACTGTCTTTATTTATTTATTTATTTATTTGGTAGCTCCCTGGCTGGGAATCGAACCCAGGCCGTGGCACTGAGAGTGCCAAAGCCTAGCCACTACACCACCAAGGAACTCCAGTTATTGTCTTTAAAAATGTATTTTAAAAAATTCTTTAAGAACAGTGTAACCACAGGGAGAGGGGAGAAGGGACAGGGACACAAATAAATTGTAATAGAAAGAGAACCAACTCTGGATGATGAACACGTAATACAATACCTAGAAGATGTAATGTAGAATTGTACACCTGGAACCTATATAATTTTTACTAATCAATGTCACTCCAATAAATTTAACAATAAAAAGAACAGTGTAACCAAAAAAAGATGACTAAAATACAGTGTTATCAATAAAAAAGTGTTAAATACAAGTGTAAATTTTGAAAGATACTTAAAATAATTTTGAAATAGACCCAATATTTCTTTGCTTACTAGTGAGACTGACCATTTTTCTAAAAGCTTGTTAGGTATTTCCTCCTGTAAAAGATATTTATTCATGTCTTTTTTTCATTTATCAACTGTATGTTTTCTTACCAATTCGCATGAACTGTTTATTTATTTTTTGGTGGGTAGTTCCCTGGCTAGGAATCGAACCCAGGCTGCAGCGTTGAGAGCGCCAAAGCCTAGCCACTACACCACCAGGGAACTCCCTGTATGAACTGTTTATAAGTAATATGGTTATTATCTCTTTCTGTCATATATTTTGCAATTATTTTCACCTATCTTTGTTTTCTTTTTAATATGGTTTCAATTTGTGGTTAGTGCTCTCTCATTTCTTAATCATGAATTCATTATATTAAGTATATGACCTAATAATAAATAAATTCAGGAATTCTGTTTTTTCCACAACTGAGAATTAGTGAAGTAATTTAGTGCTAATAAGATTTCCAGCAAAACAGAAGAACAGACAAGCCTCAATCTTAGTTTGTCACTTAGGAGAAGCACTTCAAAACACATTAAAAAAGAATTCTATTATTTTCAAAATGATCAGAACATTTCAAAATGATGAGCCTTATATAAGTCCTGAAATGAACACTACTGTGCAGGGAGGCATAAAAATAGCAAATATAAGATAAGTTACCCAATGAATTACTCAAACCTAATAATAGTGATTAAACACAAACTAATTTATACTGAGAAAATAAAAGTACAGGGTCTGGCACAAATAATGCCCTCTTTTTATGTACAAAATCATAAGCATGTAATTCTGTAACATAACAATATCATAACTACATTAACATAACTACTTTTAAAAGGGCATTACTTCTGCTGGACCCTGTATTAGGCTAAGAAATAAAATTATGGGAAGTCCTTTATTTTCTCTTTAAAGTGATTTACTGGAAGTATGAAAAATAGTAGGATTATGTTTGTCTTTTATGATTATTCAGAAAACACAATTTCCCAAATTGTGCAAAATAACTTTTCTTTAGGAATATTAATTTTAGAGATAAAACTAAGATAAAGAATACAAAGTGATAAGACAAAAATTTAAAGTAGCAAGCTTCCCATTAAAATTATCATTATTTTGATGCAGTAAGTGTAAATGTGAATCATGCATCAAAAAAATCTGATATACAAAAGTCCCAATTTATTTAAAGTACTCATAGGTGCTAATATTATACAATGAACTTTGGTTTATAAAAAGGACTCAATGCAAATTTTCTAAATGGACATTTTCCTCAACAAAATTAAATGTATAAAATTTTAATCTCTCTTTGAAACAGTGATCCAAGCTTCTTCCTTGGATGATGTTACCAGTTCATACTTAGTTTCAATAACTTGTCCTTCTACAGAAAGTAGGCGTAGTCTCCTCATCAATACACAAAGAAGTACTGTGGTCACCATATATGCAAACCTAGTCAGGAAGAAGTCAACTGGTTACTGAAGATTAACAATCACACTTTATAATTATATAGACTGCTCATTCTTATCGACAGTGATCATCAACTTTGTAAGTAAGTTTGACATGATTCCTTTCATTTTACTTCCTCTATCATCTCACCTCAACTCTGGGCATTCCTGCATGCCTGAGAATCCAAGCAGGGAGAAAGTTTTCATTATCAATTCATCATCAAATCGGTCTGGATCAAACCTAAAAAGGAGATTTGGGGCTAATCACAACAGAACTCCATTGGTATTCTACATACCCTATAAGAACACAGATATGTAATCAAGTTTTAAAACTGCTAGAAATAGTAACTGCTATCATATTATATTTAATTTTTACCTATTATTATCTTCCAAAATTATTGAATATATTTAGTCTCTTTCTGCTTAGTTTATTATTCTAAACAATAAATGCAAAATATATTACTCTGGAACCAGCAACGAAAAAAATGAATAAAATTGTAACATGAGTTTACATCATTTTATGAGATATAAGGATAAATCATATAAAAGTCTGATCTGTTTGGTACTTATTTAATATTTTCTATCTCTTTGTTAAATTTTTCCCTTTGTTCATTTGCTCGCTTGACCTCTGTGACTTGTTATATTGAATTCTCTATTGTGTAAATAACTTATATCCCATTTCATTAAGATCAGAATTTGGAGATTTATCATGCTCTTTGATTTGGAATATATTCCCTTGTTTCTTCATTTTCCATGACTCTGTGTTGGTTTCTTCACATTAGATAAAACAGTCACATCTTCCAGACTTGACAGGGAGATGAACCACATTAATTAGCCCAGCCTAAGCTTCTGGTTGCCTCTCAAACTTTTATGATTATTCAAGCTGCTGTCTTTGTTCATAGTGGTTCCCAGTCGCTGAGGGTATACCAAGTCCTGTCTATGTCCAAAAGGAGAGGATCACAGTCAGTCTCTAGACGGCAGACTAATTAGAAGATGATCTGTCAGGCAGGAGCTCAGAAAGCAGTAGTCAAACCCTTTCCAAGGAGAAACTAGGAGATGGGCATTTTTTTTTTGTGCCCTCTGTGTAGACCCCAGGTGTATTGCCAAAGGGGGTGATCCTGTACCCGTTTAAAAGATGTTTCTTTGTTTGCTACAAACTTGTGGGACTTGTGAATGCAAGTCACACTGGCCATCATAGCTAGGTGATAAGGGCTATCCCTCAGGTGGCAACTGTAAAAGCTGGCCTGCTACATGTGAGGACAAGCTCCTTCATGGGAGATACTGGCAAGTTGGCTTTATTGTTGGAGCAAGGCAGAAAGAGAAGGCAGTAGAAGTGGCCACCAGCTAGTTTGAGCTTTGAGGAAGATCACAGTCAGCACCTAGATGATGTGTGTAAATCAGAGCTCAGACCCTCAGCCAGCAGCTTGTGAGGTATGCAGTCAAACCCCTTCTGGACAAAGACTGGGCAATGGTCACTTCTGCCTGCTCCCTCTGCATTAAACCTTGAGGGGTAGACATACACAGCAAGTACCTCCATGCCTGTTAACTTCTTTGTTTGCTTTAGTTCTGTGGGACTTTTGAATGCAAGACCCACTGGTGGGTAATTTGGAACAAGTCCCTCAGATAGCAGCTATAAAAGTTGGAGCACTAGGTGTGTGCAAAGAAGATGGTGGCAACATGGTTTTATTGTTGGAGGGGGCCAGAGGAAAATGGTGCCTACTGGCTACCTAAGGTTCTGGGGAAAATCACAAGCAGTACCTAGATGTGTGCTAATTAGAAGCGAGACTCTCACACAGCAGCTTATAAAGTATGCAGTCAATCTTCCTCCAGGGAAAGACCGGGAGAGGGGCGTTATTGCCTTCTCCCTCTGCACTGAGCCCTGGGAGGATGGCCACAGTGAGTGTGTGTGCTCCTATTAAGAGCTATTTCTTCGTTTGCTACCATTCCTGTGGGACTCATGAACACAAGCTTCAATGGCCTTCAGAGCCAGATGTTCTCAGGTGGGAATCCGGAAAGTTGAGGCAACAGATGTGTAGTCCAAACCCTTCAATTCTCAGGGAAAAGCTGGCTGTTGGGGGTTCGTTCCCTCCTGATTGTATGGCACTGTGCTGTGGTGAGGATTTATGGCAAGAGTGTGTCTCAGACTTTCCTACTTGTTTCAATGTGGGTATTTTTTCATTTGCCCAGGGTGTAGAAGGTACTCAGTTAGTTTCTGGATTTCTCTAAGAGGGAATTGCTGTTATGTAGCTATATATTCAGTGTTTCAGTGTGAGGAGAGAAACTCAGGTACCTGCTATGTCACCATCTTGATCTCAGTACATACTGAAGTTTCTGATGTTTGCCTTCATTCTTTTCAGTTGACAATTTTATAGTAGTTTAGTTTTTTTAAGTTGATAATATGTTATCAATTGGTATAGAGCAGATTTACATTATTATCCATATAAATCATAGATTTGACCCAGGATTTCTCGCTCTCAAACACTGCCAATATTATAACAGTATTAACACATTTCTATGCATTTTTCTGCAAATAAATTATATTTATACATTTTTCTTTAGGAAGAATAAGTTAATGTCAGTTACTTAAAAAAAAAAAACCACCCCCCATAACAACCACAATAAAATATCACCACATACCTACTGGAACAACTAAACTAAAAATTAGTAATAATAGTTAATGCTATTATGATCATTGAGATTGCAGAGAAGCTGCATCTCTCAAAAAACACAACTGGTGAGAACCTCTGAAAATAAGCTAGCAGCTTCTAGCAAATCTAAACATGCACTAACCGTTTAACCTAGCAATTGTACTCTTGGGCATTTATCCCAAAGAAATGAAAGCCTATGTTCACACAAAAACCTGTACTCAAATGCTCATAGCAGCTTCATTTATAATAGCAAAATACTACAATAGAAACAACTCAAATGTCCTTAAGTGAGTAAAAGGTTAAACAAACTCCAGTACATCCATATAATAGGATACTACTCAGCCATAAAACGATATGCAATATCCCACACTGACCTCAAAAGCATTAACTTTAGTGTGATAATTATATCTAAACTGTAAGGGGGTTCCCTGGTGGTGTAGTGGCTAGGCTTCGGTGCTCTCAACGCCACGGCCTGGGTTTGATTCCCAGCCAGGGAACTACCCAAAACAAAACAAACTAGTAATTAATAGTCTCCACAGGGTCTGTCTCTGTCCTATGTACATTTTTATTGATGTGAAATGTCTCTCAAGGATCATCTCAAGGTGCTGACAAGAATGAATCTCTGGACCTTCCACAAGAAATGGGTCAGAAGGTGCCCAACTTCAGAAAGGTTTTCCTTTATATACAACATTATTATTGACATTTCCTCAATTTTTTTTTTTTTAATGTGGGTAGTTTCCTGGCTGGGAATCGAACCCAGACCACAGCACTGACAGCGCCAAAGCCTAGCCACTACACCACCAGGGAACTCCCACATTTCCTAAATATGATTACATTTGATTCCTATAAATGATTTCCACATTTTGGCATATATTCCTTTTAGTATTTTCAATTTGTAACCTAGAATTTCTGAGTGTTTTAAGGGCAGAAATAGTGCCAAAAGTTCCAGCAAAGTTCTTACATTTTTCATTAAAATTTATCAAAAATCTTGACATTTTTCCACATGAGAATTTTTAAAAAGATTTTAAATTTGAAATTTAATTCTTTGAAAATTATGAGATAATTCCCGCCAATGTACATCTTTAATTTTTGCTATAAAAGCTGCTTGAAATATAACATTTACATAATTTTTACTTATAGGATATTTTAAAGGACTGTTATTTCATTTCTTGGTAGATTTCATTTAATATAATTATAATATTAAAAACTAAAATGATAGGAACACTTAATATGCCCCATCCTTATCTCCACAAGTAGGTTTCCTAGTATTTCAATCATGCCACCAACCCTGTTCCCATGCATTTCACACAGCTGTTTTACCTGCCATCAACTTAATACATAACCTTCTTCCAGGGCAATAAATCTTAACCCATTTCCTTAAGGCAGATTTTACTAAATGCCTATCTAGGAGGCAAAAAAAAGCAAGTCTGTTCAATGTTTTCCTCCCTTGCCATTCTCACACATACACATATACACACAAAATCTATTTTCTAAATTTGACTAAAGAGCTTAATAATTGAGAACAATAGCAAGAAAACAAAGAAACTGCGTAATACCCACTTAATAAAAAAAAAAAGAATTCCAAAATTCCATTGAAATTAAGGGACAGTTGTAGAGATCAGGTGATTAAATAGATCTAAGGATAAAAGTGGTAATGGGAGAGACAAAGAGCAGCAGACAGCAGATTCATGCAAGAAAAAGTAGTAAGCAGACAATATAAAGGGAAGTTAGTGCCTTTCTTTTGTTATAACATTATCACACAATGAATTATCTCCTCAAAACTCAGAAAAGGAATACAAAACATGCAAACACATGTCAATAATCACCATGACAATGACATATATTTCATACTTGTATGGTAATGGCCAAGTACTGGGATCCTGAAGGACCACACCAAGGGCATAAAGGACAAGGGTCTGTGGAAAAAACAAAAATTATAGTTAGTCAAGGCCTAACAGAGACAAAATGACTCCCAGAAAGCCAACTAATCAATGCTCTTTTAATATCAATAATGAATACAAAATAAAAATATAAAATAATAGAAGAAAATATAAGCCATTATTTTGGTGATCTTACAATAGAAAAGGCATCCCAAGGCATGCCACAAAATCTGGAAGTCACAAAGTAATAACAGACTTAACTCATGAAAATTAAAAAACTGCATCCAGTAAAAACAAAAACAAAACAAAACATACTATAAGCACCAGTAAAAATTAATATTAAGGAAAAAAATACTTGCCATATAACTAAAAGGTAGTATGTATAATACACAAAAGATAAAAACTCACTAGAAAGAGGAGTGAGTTACAAGCAGGTAATTCACAAAAGAATAAATACAAACTGTTAATATCTGTATGAAAAGATACTCAATCTTTCTAATGATTAAGGAAAGGCAAATTAAAATACCAAGATAATTTTTCATATAAGATTCACAAGATATGTAAAAGATTCATTAATTGTGAGGTAGTGAGGATATGGAGTGAAAAACCATGCTAAAAATATGTATTGCCTAATAGATGGCAATTTAAATTTATCATACATATGTACTTTGATACAAAAACTCCATTTCCAAGGCTCTACCCAACACCTGTACAAGTATATAATTTGTAATAAAAAAAATAAATGTCAACCTAAATTTCCATCAATGGGGACTGCTCAAATAAATTAAGGTACACAGAATACTATGCATCCATTAAAAATAATGAGTTGGATCTCATTATTTTTCAAGGGCCAGTTGTACTTGCAGCCATGACACACTCACTAAAAGAAGAAAATTAAAGAATAATGTATAAAGAGTAAACTTTCACACACAAATTCAGTTTTTAAAATGCATGCACATATGTCTGTGTGTACAAGGGCTGTCTGGAAAACTCCAGCCATAAATGCCTCTATTTTTCATATTACAGGACTGGATATTTTCCGGACAGCCCTCATATATACACAGAGTAATTAATATACATATACAGAAAAAGATCCATAAAAACACACATTAAACTAGTAATAACAGTACATGTGGGGAAGGAAGTTTTTCTTTTTCTTTTTCTTTAGGTAACTATTAAAAACAACATGTTCCCATTTTCTATATTCTTTCTCTTTTAAAAAAATTAATAACGTCTTTCTTTCATTGGTCCATTATAATTGTAGTTATCTTTTTTTTAATTTATTTTAATTGTTAGACTTACTGGGGTGACATCTGTTAGCAAGGATTACATAGGTCTCAGGCATACAATTCAACAGTGCGTTGTCAACTTGTTGTATAATAAGTTCACCACCTAATGTGACTTCTCTTTCCATCACCTTATATTTAGCTTCCCCCCCTCCTCTCCCACCCCCTCCCCCTTCTCTCAGCCTCTCCCACCTGTCCCCAAATAAACATCAAACTATTGATTGTGTCCATGGGTTATTTGATTGATTGTTCGTTTTTTTTTCTTTGTCGCTTTTAGTTTTATATTCCCCAAATGCGTGAAGTCATACAGTTTTTGGTTTTTTCTGTCTGGCTTATTTCACTCAGCATGATGATCTCTAGGTCCATCCATTTTGTTGCAAATGGCAATATTTCATCTTTTCTTATAGCTGAGTAATATTCCATTGTGTATATGTACCACAGCTTCTTTATCCAGTCATCTGTCACAGGACACTTTGGTTGTTTCCATGTTTTGGCCACTGTGAACAGCGCTGCAATGAACATTGGGGTACATAGGTCTTTGCGGACTAAGGTTTTCAAGCCTTTTGGGTAGATCCCCAGAAGGGGGATTGCTGAGTCATATGGTAACTCCATTTCCAATATTCTGAGGAGCCTCCACACTGTCTTCCACAGTGGTTGTACCAGTTTGCACTCCCACCAGTAGTGTATGAGAGTTCCTTTTCCTCCACATCCTCTCCAGCACTTGTTATTCCTTGTCTTGTTGATAACAGCCATTCTAACAGGTGTGAGGTGGTATTTCCTTGTGATTTTGATTTGCATTTCCCTGATAGCCAATGAGGTTGAGCATTTTCTCATGTGTCTGCTGACCATTTGTATTTCTTCATGGGAGAAGTGTCTGTTTGGTTCTTCTGCCCACTTTTTAATTGGGTTGTTTGTTTTTTTTGTTGTTAAGTCGTATTAGTTCTTTATATATTTTAGATATTAGATCTTTATCTGATGCATTATTTTGCAAATATTTTCTCCCATTCAGTTGGCTGTCTCTTTGCTTTGTTGATAATTTCTTTTGCTGTGCAGAAGCTTTTTAGTTTAATACAGTCCCATTCATTTATTTTTGCTTTTACTTCCCTTGCTTTTGAGGTCAGGTTCATGAAGTCTTCCTTGAGTCCTAGCTCTATAAGTTTAGTACCAATGTCTTCTTCTATACAGTTTATTGTTGCAGGTCTTATATGAAGGTCTTTAACCCATTTTGAGTTAATTTTTGTATATGGTGAGAGTTCACAGTTCAGGTTCATTCTTTTGCATATATTTTTCCAATTTTCCCAGCACCACCTACTAAGGAGTCTGTCTTTTCCCCACTGCATGTTTTTTGCTCCTTTATCAAAAATTATTTGTCCATAAATTTGTGGATTTATTTCTGGGTTTTCAGGGAGCTTTTCTTTTATATTGTTTGAACTTTAAAACAAACATATATTATTTTGTCATTTAAAACAATTGTGTCTTTGATTTAATAATAGGTAGTACTTATTGGATACTTTAGACACTAAAATTTTAAAATACAGACTAAAAAAGAATAACTGAATGACTTAAGTACACTAAATGTTTCCTACCTCTCTAGGAATAATAAATTTGTCAATCTTTCCTTCAATATCTTGAAGCCGGGCAGAAACAGGAGTCAGTTTGGCAGTTCGAACAGTTTCACAAAGCACCTGCCGACAATATCTGTTTCAAAAAAAAATTTTTTTTGAGATCTTTACTTTGGGGGAAGCAGTTTGAAATGTACATGCATTTCAAAATATTATTCAACAATGTTCATAACCTTCCTAATTTGAAATAGTCACATAATAATTCTTGAAGATTATGTTGAGAAAACTCAACATAATATTTTTATAATTTTTGAGTAGAAACGTCCTTTATTTTTAATAAAGGATATAATAAATTTAATAAAGTACGTTTCCACTCAAAAATTATAAAAATATTGACATGACAGAAACCATAATGAAAAATACAAATAATATAACCATGGAAATATTCTCAATCATAAGTAAATTAAGACAATAGTGAAAAATATTTACAGTAAATATATCTTTAATGTATAAAAGCTCTTTAAAAGTTCCTATTAAAATAATCAAACACAACAGAAATACAGACAGAGAATATAAAAAAGCAATTGACAAAATAAACACAAATGGCCTGAAAAACATCAAATGATACTTAACATCATTAACAATGGAAAGACTGCCAATTAGAGAATTTATTTTCTTGCCAGACTAGCAAAGATGAAAAAGATAATAAGCAATATTAATAAAATCTAGGAAAAAGACACTCATATTCAAGTGATGAAAGTATAAATTGATATAACCTTTCTGAAGGGTAACTTAGCAATATATAACATAAGAATATTAAGTATGGATCACAATGAGAAGAATAAAACTAGAGTGTATTGAAATCCTTCCATGAGTCAGTTCTGTTAAATAGTTTCTATACAGTATCTCTTTTAATCCTTGTAAGAACTTCATAATCCTATTACTATTCTAATTTTACAGATTTTAAAAATGAAACAATTGTTTAAGATCACACTGCAGGTAAGTGGTCTTGACCAGGATTCAAACCCAGATATGTCTTACTTTATATCCCCTAATCATAAATACTATGCTATTGCATATATTCTTAAATAATAGTCTCATTTTTAGGACCTTTTTAATAGAAACAATTGGAAATACAAGGGCTGTCCATAAATTATCCAGCCATGGAATATGAAAAATGGAGCATTTATTGCTGGATTTTTCTGGACAGCCCTTATATTAGCAAAGATGTTAAGTACAGGAATGTTGATGGCTTATAATATCTAAAAACAAGAAGAACAAAAGAGGAAATTTCCTTCCTTTCCTCTTTGAACAAATTATTTATTGGGTACCCACTACATTAGAAGCACTGTTAGATACTCCACTACAACAGTGAACAAGACATATACTGTCAAAGGAGAAAAGAAGGGACATTGAAGATGAACAATTATGAAGAGACACAAGTTGTTAAGAGATAAGGTAGGAGAGGAATGCAAGGCTTTGCTCTTGAAATGCTCATAAACTATGTTAGTGAGTTTAAATTTTATTTTAAAGGCAACCAAAGTCACTGAAGGATTTTAAATTGGGAAGTCATGTGATCAGATGAGACTCACCAGATATACAAAGATTAAGTAAAAAGAGCGATTCTCAACTTTGGCTACACATGAGAAGCTTTTGAAAACCTCTGACTCCCAGAGATTGTTGGTTTAGGATTGGTCTCAGGTCATCACTATTTTTAAAGCACCTAAAGTGATTACAGTGTGCAGTCACAGACTCCAGTAGCCATCTGGAGAAAGGACTAGAGGGGAGCAAATCCAAGACTGTTGAAATATCCCAGACAACTTGATGGTGGTCTGGATAGTGGAAAGAATGAAAACTAAACTTCCAACTAAAGTTGTTGGGAAAGTAGAGTCAATAGAACCTGATCACTGATAGGTTGTGGTGGCATTACTACACATATAGGAATACTGTTCACAGACTATTTGGAGAAAAAAAATGGAATTTACAGAAGTTAGGTTTTATATATTTAAATGATATTTTTTCTTTTATTTTAAATACATATGTATATATATAGAAAAATCTGGAAAAGGAGTAAAAGAGTTAACAACTGTCATACCTTAACAGTACATTTACAAAAGATCTTCACGTTCTAACTTCATACACTTCTGTATTGTAAAAACTTCAAAAGGCAAATATATATATATACATATATACATATACATATATATATATATATATATATATATATATATATATATATAACTTTTAAAATTAAAAAGTTATAGTGAATGTAAGAAATAAAACTTCCAACATTTTGAAGAATCTGTGAAAGAATCCTCTCTGTGAAATGCATACTTTGTTTTTTCCAATGGCTGTCTCCCTATCTTCTTTTCTATAGTTGAAAGATGCTCCAAGACAGGGCTGATAGCTACCCAGTCTCAAACTTCTAACCCCCTAAGCAGTCAAAACTGCTATTTTATAGAATACCTTTTTAGTCATAACTTACACATTTTTTAAAATCCTTTATTTTAGCTGTATAATTTCACAAATTTTAGTAATTGTGTAACCACAAGCAGGACAATGAACAGTTCCCTCACTCTAAAACCTTTACTCTTGCGCAGCTGATCCCCTCCATATTCCTGGCCTCAGATGAACACTGATCTGCTTTCTATCACAGAGGTTTTGCCTTTTCTAGAATTTCATCTAAATGAAATCATCTTGTAGGCAATCTTCATGTCTGACTTCTTTTACTTAGCATAATGAGATTTATCTATGTTGCTGTGTGTACTGATATTATATTACTTTTTATTACTTGGTAATATTCCATGGTATGAATATAACACATTTTGTTTATTCACCAAATGATGAACATTTGGATGGTTTCCAGTTTTTTGCTATCATAAATAATATTGCTGCAAATATTTGCATATAGATCTCTATGTGGACATTTGTTTTCATTTTTCTTGGGTGAATACCTAGGAGTAGAATTGCTTCATCATATGGTAAAGTGTATGTTCCTAAGATTCTGCTACACTGTTTTCTTATAGGACTGTACCACTTTCATTCCCACCAACAAGGTGTAACTATTCGACTTATATGAAATCACTGATACTATTTTATACAAGCTAATGTAAAGTTTTCCCAGAACTACCTTCTACAGTTTTAAAAAGTATTGTAAATTATCTATTAAAATCTGTTTGGAAATATTTTAAGTCCTATAAAGATCTACAGCTTTCCTAGAGACTAGCATTAGCTTTAAATTAGATAGTGAAACCAGTTCAAATTTACCTTTAATGATTTCCTCTTCCTTTTATTGTATTCTTACCTGAGCTGCTCAATTTTCTCTGGAGTAACAGGACCCTTCCCAAAAACTTGGTCTATCTCTTGATATAGTTTTTCCTGCACTTCTTCAGAGATGGTTAAAAAACAGATTGTCCAGGTGCACACTAAGTGAAAATTTGTATTAATAACAATGAAAATAGCTAATTTATAGTTTGGGTGCAGAATAAGAAACTTTTTTTTGGTATTTTTCTTTTTTTCTGATACAGAAGATACATAAATGCTACCAAAAATAAATATATAAATAAAACAAGGTTGTTCACAGGATTTGTACTTTATTGAACAGAATATAAGTATATACAGAACACTCCCAACAAGAGATATTGTAATCTGGAAAATTTCTTTCTTAAAACTGGCAAATAGGGGGTTCCCTGGTGGTATAGTGGCTAGGCTTTGGTGCTCTCAATGCAGTGCCCTGGGTTCCATTCTCAGCCAGGGAACTACCCCCTCCCCTCTAAAAAAACAAAAAACAAAAAAACTGGCAAATAACTGAAGCCACTTAATGCGTTTACCTTAAGTAAAATAATAATGATAATAAATAAACCTCACATCTGAAGGACTGTTAAATGTTGATAATATTGATGGATTATCTGATTCACTCAACCTTATATTAATAAAATCAAAGAACTGTTTTATTAGCTCACTCAGGAGCCATGATAAAATGATTCATACAAATCAAAGAAACAGGATATTTACCTATAAATCAACATTCTAAATTTTTACATGTAATGGTAGACATACTGGCTCAAGAACTGGGACTGGTTATTGCTTAGGACAGTGGTTCTCAAAAATCACCTGGGAATTGGTTGATAACACAACCTCACATCCACAGGTTCTCATTCAGTAGGCTTAGGGTGTGGTAAAAACATTCGTACTTCTAACAAATACCACAATTATTTTGATGAACACCCAAATTGGAAAATTGTTAGCTTATGGCTTACTTTTGGTTAAAATGGCTTATGGATTATATTCACTGTGGAAATGAAAAGGTAAGAAAATTACACAATGAACATAAAACAGAGAAAATAGAGTAGTTATATTTCCTTTAGTAATCCACTGGGATTATAACTTTTCAAATAATGGAACCATCCAGATATTCAGTACCTCTTTCCCTAGATTATGCTTGAGATGACTATCTACAACTCTACTTTTTCTATGTCAAGTAATTTTTAAAACACATTTACTAATTTCTACCTTTATTTATTATCTCTTTTCTGAGCTAAGAGCTGACTTAAATGTTTCAAAATTAATTGTTTTAATCTTTGCCTAATTCACATATTATCTAATTCCGATGCCTTTGAAAAGACTTAGTTCATGTTCTGTACTAAATACTATCAAATAAAATCAATAGCTACCTGATACTCAATCATTTTGTAATTTACTCACATCTAGAGGTCAAAAAAGGCACGAGAGTTAACTGCCTGTTCTTACCTTTTGCCTACGTATGCTTCTTTATTATGACTCATGAATGAATTGTATTTCTTTCAATTTCACAAGTCACATAAAAACTTGTACAGTGTACAATATACGTATATGTATGCCATTTTACAATAATGTACAGTAATATACAATATTGAAAGATTTAGGACAAAAATTTGAATACAGTAGTAACTCATATAGCCTGCTTAACTGTATTATCACTTAAAATTAATATGACTGTGTAAGCTTAATAATTTCAAACATTGGTCCTTTCATAGAACTCTATTAAAAATAAAGTATGACTGGGGATACTTTAAAAATTCGACTTTTATGCTATTGAACATTTTTTAATTACAATACTGAACCAAGACACAATTTTATAGTTGAAAGATACCTTGGAGGTCATATAGAGCTACACCCTTATTTTAGAAAGGGAGAAAATGCAGAGGTAAGTATGTTGCTCATGGCTAACAAATACCAGAGGAGAAACTTTAATTAAGGTTTCTTGCCTACCTTGCCTCTCAGAAATTTTAGAGGTGATTTAAAAAATAACCAACCCACATGCAAAGAAATAATAATACTCTGAAAATCCCGCCTTAATAACTGTAAATAAGATTAAAATATTAATTCAAACTTGGAAATGGTCACTTTCTGTATGGCATCCAAATCACAAATGATTCAGATTTTTTGAAGGTCTTTAGCAAAAGTACATTTTAATGCTTTTTTAAAAAAGCAATACTTATTTTAGATTTGAAACTCTTTTGGTACTTCCTTTAGCATTTTATGTTAGTATATTTCTATAGGTACACACAAACTTTTATAAATACTGTATGAATGACCAATACTCTGCTAAACTAAAAACCAGTAAGCAAACTTAAAAACATATACCACATTTCAGAATTTTAAATAAAAATCACCTTCAATTCCACCAAAAGAGTTCTTTCAAATTGTGATTTCTGTGACCTATCCCTTCTTTTGGTAGACCTTAATAATAGCAGACTGGATTGGAGTCAAAGTGAAATGTCTCAGTAGGAAACTGAAAAGCTCACTTGTTCCAGTTGGAAAGGTGTCAATAGCAGTTCATTTTAGGGCACTAACTAGAATTCACAATCCATAAACTGTGTCAAAAATTTTATGACAATGTTCAGAGGTGGCACAGAACACCTGGGGTTAAAAAAAAAAGGTACATACTTGTGTGAATCAAGCCTTTTAAACAAGAATAAAAAAGGAAGAGGGAAGGGAAATTATAGAGGTCTTACAAACAGTGGTTCCTTTATTTCAGAATACCTTTACCCTTGTATATTTTATAATCTATCTCAAAAAGGAATCAATTTATACTTACATTTTGCAGTTATCATGCAACTGGCCAGAGAAAATATCATACTGTCTTCTAGGACCTAGGAAACAAAACTAAATTTATATAGTGTGAAATGTAAGGTGGCCTGGATTAGGCCCTACTAAAATAATGTAGTATAGAATTAGCATCAAGGAATGGTAAAAGTATATAACTTCTTTAAGATGTTTTAATATATATATTAAAATATATATATAATGTAAAAACCAACCTACATACTGCATTGCCTTTTTGTTTTGTTTTGTTTTGTTTTTTGCTTTTTGGTATGTGGGTAGCTCCCTGACTGGGAATCAAACCCTGGCCGCAGCGCTGACAGCGCCAACGCCAAAGCCTTAAGCCACTACACCATTAGGGAACTCCTGCATTGCCTTTTTGATGCAAACATTTATCTGCAATATTACTGTCTCATGGTACATTTTTGCAAACAAACTGGCTCAGTCCTCTCTTTCTGGCTTGGTCTGATGCAGCAGTGAAGCCTCTGGAACAATGAAGAAAGAGACTGGCACTGTCCTTGGAGCATGATTCAATGTCTACGCCCAAACACCCAGAAGACCACTTCTGTCTATCAGGACTTGGATATGTAGAGTGGGGTTGAAGATTGCTATAATAAATGGGCGTGGCAATAATGGCTTCACTTTGCCTAACATCACCACAAACAGTGGTGTGCTGTGGGTAGCAAACACACTGTCAACAAGCCACATCTGGTCATGCAGGAAGAGCAGCATAATTGATAAAGACGTATACAAGTCTGCCTATTTTAGGATCAGAAAATTTTAGTTCAGTACTTGCTTACCCAAACATTATATTACAGCTGCCTCAAAGAGTTAAATAATAGGAGACTAAATACTTACACTATTTATGGATGATGTACAATAAAAGGGAAGAAAGCCATTAATTCCAGAAGGGCATATGGATTAAAGTGAATAAAAAACACACCCTATACATGTATTATTATCTTTTATTTAATAAATATTTAACAATTATTATCACCTGTTGGTCATTAAGGTTCCCCTGTACTAAGGAGTCAATGAAAATATGTTGACTAAAGTTCCTTCCTTTTCGTTCTTTTATGATTTTCTTTAAAATAGATTCCAGTTGCATAAGGGCTTAGAGAAGAAAAACAAAAATATTTTAGAATATAAGCATTGTAAAAATTGAACTTTATAAATATTTCTAGTTACTATTGCAGAACAAAACTTTCAAAGGTAACAGTAGTAACCAACAATTTTTTTAAATGTTAAATTTATTGGGGTAACATTGATTAGTAAAAATTATATAGGCCCCACGTGTACAATTCAACAACACATTGTCCGTGTGTTGTATTATGTGTTCATTACCTACAGTTCATTCTCTTTCCATCATCATATATATTTGTGTCCCTGTCCCTTCTCCCCCCCCTGCCCCCTTATCCTTAGGTAACTACTAAATTATTGACTGTGTCCATTAGTGTTGTTTCTTTGTAGTAACATCAAAAATTTTTAAACTTTTTTAAAAAAACTTTTTTTAAAAAAAATTTTTAAATTTTTAAAGTTTAAAACTCATCTACTTTCTTTTCCTTCTTTTTGCTAAATTTTACATATATACAAAAAGAGTACCTAAAACATATATGCATAATCTAAGGACTAATTACAAAAGCAAACACACATAATATTACCACCCAAGTCAAGAAGTAGAACAATGCCAGCACCTTAGAGGCCTCCACACACATAACCTCTCCTCTGACATCCACCTTCCTTCTAAATTATGTCCTCTTAACTTCATTCTTTTCCCAAATCAGGCATCATTCATGTAAGGACAGAAACAAATGTGATATAACTAAAAAAGTAAATTTCTGAAACCTAAGAGATAAATAACTAATACCCAACTGTCAATAAAATTATCCAAAGATTACTTCTCAGTCCCATCTTACTTGACCTATCACAGAATTTGACAATGGTGATCACTTACTCTCCAGGAAACACTTTATTATTCCACTACCAGGATTCCACACTCCCCTGGACTCCACACTTTTCTCCCATTTTACTGACTGCTTGTTTTCAGTCTCCTTTGTTGATTCCTTCTAATCACTCAAATTTTAAAATTATAGAATGCCCATGGTCAAGGCTTAGCTTTTGGATCTCTTCTTCTATTTACGTTTAGCTTGGTCACCAATCTCAAAGCTTTAAACACAATCTATGTATTGAATATTCCCAAATTTATATTTCCAGTCAGGACCTCTTTCTCCTAAATTACAGACTCATAAATCTAACCACCACCTCAGCATCTCCACTTGGATGTCTGAAGCATATTATACATAACATATTCAAAACTGAATTACTGATCTTTCCTCCCAAAGCTGAATCTTCCTAGTCTTCCCTATCTTATTTCCTAATAACTTCATTTTCCAATTACTCAGGCCTAAAACCTTGGTGCCCCATCTCTTGTACCCACATCTAATCTGTCAGCCAATGCTGGTGGTTATAGCTTCAAAATACAGAATTATTCTCACTTAATGGTTATTTTTTTCTTTTTATATTTTCGGGCCTGCCCCATAGTCCAAGCCACATTATTTCTTTTGCCTGGTTCACTGCAACAGTCCTCCAAGTAGTCTCCCTGTTTCTGCGCTGGGCCCCTATAACCTTTCAAAGTAGACATAGTTATCCTTTAAGAACATAACTCAGATCATAACTCTGGCCTCATCTCCTTCTTTGCTCTAGCCACACAGCTCTCTGTTACACTTCAAATACACTACAAAAGAATCCCACCTCATGGAGTCTGCAAGTACTTTTCCTCTACATGGAATATTCTTCCCTTTGACATGAGGATGTCCACATGATCTGCACTGACTGGTTGCCTTATTTGTTGCTAGCGTTTGCTCAAAAGTCACCACCTAATCTTGGTGAGGCCTTTCCTAATAACCATATATAAAACTGTAACCTCCCCAACCATAGCACTCACTATCTTCCATTCCTGATTTAAGTTTCTCCATAGCACTTTTCACCTTTTAACAACTATTCAGTTTACTTATTTAGATTATCATCTGCTTCTTCCCACATTAGAATGTGCTGCTACAAAGATGGGAATTTTTATTTGTTTATTGGCATTTACCCAGCCCCCAAAACACACCAGGATATTATAGATCTTCACTAAATACTTGTAGAATTGAATGAAAATAATAACACAATATATTGAGAAATTATTAACACTGTATTGCAGTGGTTCCCAAACTTTGCGACAAAATAGAATCACCTAGGAAGCTTTTTAAAAAAAAAAAAATTGTCAAGTACAAATCACACCTCAAACCAATTAAATCCAAATGTTTAGAAGTGGCTCCAGTATTTTTTTAAATAGTCAATGTATAGGAAAGTTTTAGAACTACTACTATATATTCTCAACCCTACAAGTACATCAGAATAATCCAGAGAGCTTTTATTAAAATATCTGAGGCCCAGAACACTTCTACCCCAGATTCGGAATTAATTGGTCTAGAGTGGGGCCTGAGCTTAATGATTTATTTGTTTTAAGTTCTCATTGTGATTCTAGTGTATAGACCAGATTGAGAATTACTCACTTAAACAAAGGAAGCACTGATCCAGCCATGGGATCCCATTCATATAAATATCAAAGCATAATTCTTTTCAGTGAAAGCTCATATTTGATCTATGTCCATGTTACAGCCCAAGAAACATACAAGGGTTGTCCAGAAAAAACTCAGCCATAAATGCCTCTGTTTTTCATATTACATGGTTGGATATATTCCAGATAGACATTGTAGGCTACACAACCTACTTAATATAAATTATTAATTTTCATTGTATATTAATTATACCAATATATGTAAAATACATTTTCTAAGGGGAATTAATCCAAATGCATCAACTAAGATCATCAGAATGGTAATGAAAACCAGATAGCTTAGAATGTGTCAATTAAGTTGGCTTTTCTGGACTTTTGCTGGACATCAAGGGAATGACTAGAATGGTAAGGCCCATGAGGACAGAGATTTTTATCTCTTATTCACAAAACAGTGCCTAGCACATATAGGCCTCAATAAATACTTGTTGAAAGAATAAAGGAAGAGAATTCTGGGAAGCAATATTATGTATGAAAAATAATCCATTATTCCAATGCAGTTTATGTATTTTAATTTATCTTGCGTACTTCCAAAAAAGGAATTGAAGCAGATCGGAATGAAAGTATTAAAGCATTACAATCATTAAATTACTGACAGAATATGGGCTGTCCAGAAAAAATCCGGATACTTTCCAGACAGCCCTTGTATATAGAATTTAAAAAGGAGAAGAATAATTTGGGGGAGACATTTTAAAGTAAAATTGGTATTTTTCTGTGTAGATTTTATAAAGTTGTAACCAATGCCAAACAATTTTGAAAATATCTTTATTCAATTTATAATGGGAAGAATTTTTTATATTGCTACATTTTTTTACAAATATCTACAAAATGTTTAATCATGTTGATATTATTTCCTTAGCAATTTCTATATTGTTGGCTATTTTGACTGTTTCCAGTTTTCTACTTGCAAAAATAGCATAAGGCTCCTGAGCCACTTTCTTTGCTCGAGCCCGCTCCTACCTCTTTGGGGTATACTTTCCCCTCAATAAACTAACTTTTTGAGATGAAATACTGTCATTTGCAACAAAATGGATGAACCTGGAGATCATCATGCTGAGTGAAATAAGCCAGACAGAAAAAACAAGGAACTGTATGACTTCACTCATATGCAGAATATAAAACTGAAAGCAAAGAAAAAAGAAATGAAGAAACAAATAACCCATGGACACAATCAATAGTTTAATGTTTACTTGGGGACGAGTGGGTTAGGGAGGGGAGAAAGGGGAGGGGGTGGGAGAGGAGGGGGGAAAGCTAAATATAAGGTGATGGAAAGAGAAGTCACATTAGGTGGTGAACTGATTATACATCAAGTTGACAATGCACTGTAGAATTGTATGCCTGAAACCTATGTAATCCTTGCTAACAGATGTCACCCCAATAAGTCTAACA
>PVJL010010711.1:0-47424 GCA_004026885.1 Lyroderma lyra
CACACACACACACACACACACACCCGTGTTCCAGCTGCAGGAAGCTTCTCACCCCCCTAGAACACACTAACCATCATTACAATCACAATTCTGTTGCGATCAAAGGAGACTTTTCACTGTAAAATACAGAATTCCAATCAAAGCCAGTTCAAGCCAAAAAACAATTCTGAAGGGGAGGCCTTGGCTCCAGCAATGGAGATGGGCAGGGATGCTACGAAACCTTGGGGTGAGCACGTAGCCCTGGACGCAAACGCTCCAACAGGACCAGTCCCCCCCTGCCGGCCCGACTCCCGCTCCTGACACCGCCACCGCCACGAGCTCACATCCCACCCTCTAGCAGCCCCAGCGGAGAGAGCGGTCCTTCCTGTGGTTCCAACAGGCTGGGGTCAGGCGCCATCGCTGAGCCAGCCCCTCCATCGGGGGGACTCGGTGGTCTCCTGGGCCCAGCCTGGGTCATATGCCCAACGCTGGGTCTCACAAAGAGAGAGAGGGGGGCAGCCACGCCAAAATATGGGCCGACGGCAGGAGAGCGGTTTCCTGAAAGGGGATTCTGAGTGCTAGTACCAGGAAAAAGGTGGCACTGCCACATCAACAGCCACCAAAACTGGAACCCTAAATAAATGTGTGAGCTGAGTGTTTACTATGTGTCCACAGGTGGACTAACAGTACCTACAGCAGAAGACTAAATGCTGTATTTTACGCACTTGGCCCAGCCTGAGTACACTGTCAGTGCTTAGTGAACAGTAGACACAGGTGACTAGGGAGGTTCCATGATCACCGCCATCTCACAGAAGGGGAACTTGGCTAAAAGAGATTAAGTCATTTGTCACAAGCCACATGGTTTTGAAGGGCCAGAGAACTAGTCTCCAAAGCCTGTTACTATCTACCTCCCTTCCCTGTCTACCCGCAGAGCTAATTGCCACCCAGCTTCCTTCCATTGCTTCCCTCTGCTGCAGATACAGATGTCCCTCGCACCTACCACTAACACCTCACATAACACTTCATCATTCTCCATTCTAAGGTGCATATTTTTTCATAGTCAAAGTTCCTGAAATTAGAGGTCAGCATATACCATGTATAGTTAAAGTGTTAGGGTTTTTTTAATCCCCAAAATCTGTCTTTAAATTAACACTGCATCTTACAATTATTCTATCATATTATCAAGGAAATGGGACATTTGTTCCTAGATCTAGACTGGGAGCTCCACAGCAGGAGCTTACTCATTTTATGTCCTAAACACTTAGGACAAAGTCTTTCATATGTGTGCTGTTAACCCAAAAAGTGCTATTCAAGAAGAGATCTGCCCTTAGCATTCATTCATGTAACCAATATTTATTGAGCACCTACTACATGACAGGCATTGCATAGAAGGTAGGGATGTACTGATTGTCAAACAAGCCTAGTGAGGCCCTACTCACACGTCTCTGTTGTGTCTTAAAAGGGACAGACACAAAGCTGGGGAGCAAGGGCAGAGCCATGCCCTAAAGCTAGCAACTTCTGTGGGTTGTGTTGTTGGGCCAGGGCAGATGAGAAGCCAAGAGGTTGCAGGAGATAAAGGTGGTTAAATGTGAGTTTGCAAAGGTCTTAGAAACACACGCTGAGGCATTTAGATTAAAGGTGGGAGGCAAATGGGAGCTCCTGCCGATATCTGAATGGATGAGCGACAAAATCAAAATAGCACTCGGAGAAAATGAGGCTAGCTGTTGGGGACAGAATACACCAGGAGGGGCGCGGCTGCAGGTGGGAAGGCCGCTAGAAAGCAGGTGGCTGCAGCAGTCAGCATGGGAGCCGATCAGAGCCTGGATGCCAAGGGAGACTTGGCTTTGGCAATGGCTCCAGAAGGTCAGATCCCAGAGATAGAATTGCCAGTCCATTCTGAGAGGGGCAGACCAAGAGAGGAAGCAGTCGAAGGTGACCCCAAGGTTGAATGCTTCGAAGGCCACGTTGTGTTGGTGCCTTTGGGAGATCCAGTCGAAGAGAGAGCATGAAGGTCAGAACTGGAGCAAAGAGAAGCCGACCCACATCCATGAAGCCATGTGTGCCAGGTACGGACATGCCTGTCCAGAAACCAGAGAGAAACCCTCTCTCTTCTGGGCCTGGAAAGGCCGCTCCATGTCCTCTTCCTGGTTCGATAGAGGGACCAAAACAAACTCACTACTTACACTCGTGTCGTGAGTTCAGTCGACAATCAGGCAGAAGAGCCAGGCCAGGAAAGAGCTAACGGACACAACCGCGCGTCATTGCACAAGCAGATCATCAGGGAGACTCATTAATCAGGGAAATAAAAGGCGCGGGGCCTGGGGTCAGACAGAGCCCAGGCTCAGTCGCCAGATCTTCGTGGAAGGTGATTATTCCCCTGTTGTCACATTCTCAGCATCAACATTGAGGCCTCCGTGCCCACTTCCATTATGCTCCACCGCACTTTCTGGGGGTGGAGGTGGGCTGCAGTGGTGTTTTTGAACCTGGCGATTCCCAGGACATGAGCCTCCGGGTCTGAAAGACCCACGGGCAAGCGAACAGAAAGGCATGTGTCGTGTTGGGTCCTGAAGATGCGTTTGGCGGGTAGGGCCGGGGGAAGGTGAGAGAACAAGCAAACCCTGGGACCTGTCCCGACAGAGACTCGTGCCATCAGCAAACCTCGCCCCAAATTGCTGCAGACGCTCTTTCAGCCTTGGGTTTTAAAACAGAATGAAGGTCACGGCCAGACTCCCCTACCTTTGTAATGGTGTCTGGGCCCTTCCTGCTAAGTGCATAACTCGGTCCAGCTCCTCAAGGGAACTGCCATCTCCCAGGGTTCCTTGTTTACACTCTGGCCGCCTGGCATTTGAGACCAGGCAGACCCACCCTGCTTTCTCCTCCCATCGGATGGCTCAGGCCGAGCAGACATGAGGGCACACCTCCTGCCCACACCTCCTTTGGGTGCCAGGAGACTGACAAGACGTGCTCCTTGAGAGCAGAGGCCCTGAACCCTCCTGCACCGCTGGGCGGTAGGGTTGTGGGGACATAAAATGACGCAGCCACCATGGAACACAGTATGGCGGTTCCTCAAAAAATTAGACATAGAACTACTGCGTGATCCAGCGATTCCAATTCCAGGAGTAAACTCAAAATAACGGAAAGCAGGCCGCGGACAGATACTCGTACACCCTTATTCATAGTGACATTATTTACAGTCGCCGAAGGCGGGAACCACCGAAAAGTCCAACCGTGACGTTACAGGTAAACAAAACGTGCCCTGTACGTGCAGAGGCCGAGCAGCTCTGAAAAGGAAGGAAACTCCGACACGTGCTACAACCTGGATGAAGCCGGAAGACACACGCCACGGGCAACAAGCCAGTCACCAAAGGACGAATATTGTGTGATCCCACCTACACGAGGTGCCTAGAACGGTCAAGTTCATAGAGACAGAGGAAGGGTGGGCCGGGCGCAGAGGGAACTTGGGGGGTTCTTGTACAGCACGTGTGGAGTTCCGTTTGGGGACACAGAGTTCTGGTGATGGATGGCACACAACGTGACGGGTGTACAGCAATGTGAGGGCGCTGAACGCCGCTGAGCCGTACACTGGGACATGGTTAAAATGGCAAATTTATGTTCTGTGAATTTTAGCACAATAGAAAGACATGTTAGATAAAAATAAAAAAGAGGAGAGGCCCCAAATACTTTCCTCTCTCCGGCATTTCAGCTTTGCAAGGCCATTTCAGGGTCACTGCAGCACGCCAGGGTTCTCTCTGCTCCAACGTCTGCCAAGTTCACGGTCACCTCTGTGCGCTTGCCTCCCCAGCATGGTCACACGAGCCCAGGGAGCTCACTCCGCCTCTAGGCAGCCTGTTCAACTTTCCAATGGCTCCGCTGTCCTCGGGGACAGTCCTCGGGGACAGTCCTCGATGGCAGCTCACTTTTCTTTCCCACACAGCCCAACCTTCCCTTAATCAGATTCCTGGGAGGATGGTAATTAGCCCAGCCCCCCTCCGCTGTTTTCCCACAAAAAGTAGAGACTCCAACCGTTTTATAGGGGATGTGACTAGACCAGTGGGCACCTGTTTTTCTTTACACTGTCTTAAAATGGGGAGGCATGGGGAGCTTATGTTTGAGCCAGACTGCAAAATCTGTCAGAAGGTGAGGTGCAGGAATTTGCCTCCGGCTTGGGGATCAGTGGCAATGTGGATTCCAGTTTGGGGAACAGCCCCGACTCTCTCTCCAGTTAGGTGGCTGTAGGAGAAGACCCACAGAGTTAGCAGAACATTCCTGAAACACAAGCCTGCCCACGGCAACTGAGAATGACAGCACTAGGAGTCTAGCCAAGAGAAAAATGAAAACATTTGGCCCTAGCAAGGTTCTGCAAGCCGAACGCTGCCTTTATCAGACCCTTATGGAGGGAAAAACAAAACAAAACAAAGGTTGGGCCTGTACGGAGGGCAGAGGCACCCACTGGGACACACACACACACACACACACACACACACACACACACACACACACGGTGATACCAGGGAGCGCACTGCCCAGCTCTCCCCGCCTCTGCAGCGAACCCAGCAGGCCCAGCTCACTCCCCTCCGCCATCAGAACAGGCCCACAGGCCCAGCGCCCTCCCACACACGTGGTCTATTTTCATGCAGCTCAAACTTAGAAGGTCATGGCACTTTGTAGAACTGTTGGTTTGGGGGTTGGGGGAGACGATCTGGCTTTGCCATAAGAAAAATCCTAGCACCCCCTGCTCACAGACTTCGGTTCCTATGGTGAGGCTGACCAGATGTACCATTTTAAATGGGACAGAAAACAAAGGTACTGTCCTGTTTCAAACGGTACGTCTGGTCAGCCTAGTCTCACGGGGCTAAATTCAAGGTGCCAGCAGGCTGACCGGACGCACCAAACCTAACACCACCATTGTTTTCTGTGCTGTTTAAAGCGGTACGTCTGGTCAGCGTACCCATTGTGGGCCTCACAAGCAAAAGATTTGAACTGTCAGGGGACTCGTGCAGGCCAGACCTAGAAGAGAAACCCTAGAACAATTCCTCCCACCCCTGCTTTTGGAGGTGAGGCCCAGAAAGGGGGTACCCCACCCCAGTCAGTGAGGGCAGAGTAGGATTAAGCCTGAGGTCTGGCCAGGCAGGTTACCCCTCCAGGCTGCATAACTCATCTACAAACACCCCCGAACGGCTCTATAAAGTCCTTCCACATCTGTTAGTTCTTTAAGGATAAAGGCTGAGAATTAACCTTGTTGCTTGTTCCCTAAAGTGTCCAACCCAGGGCTGAATGTGTGGTCTGAGCACGGTAAATTCTTTCCAAATGAGGGAATCCCCACAACGGGCCCAGGAAGGACATGAGGCAAGGATTAGTGTTCCCACTTGCAGAGGAGGAAGGCCAAGCTCCCAGAATTCCCCGCGTCAACCCGAAGGGGAGGAGTCAGCTGAGGCTCGTTAGAGTAGAAAAAATGCTCCCACTCGTACCCTGGTGTGCCCTCATCAGCTCGGGTGCCATGTCTAGAGCCAGGCTAAGGTCCCTCACAATCTTGCTCCCCAAACCTGCCCTCCGTGCATATCCTCTCCCCGTGGGACAGTCCCACATCTAAAAGTACAGCTTTCCTAACTCGTATTATCTGCCCTTTTCCACTCAAGGCATGAAACAAGGCAGAACTCCCCATCTCGCCCTCAGTCCCCTTTCCTCTTCCCATCTTCCCAAGCATTACTGGTGCCCTTTTGAACAAGAAACAGCATGCAGGTGTGTTTGCAGGAGGCATTAAAGAAGCAGCAAGGTGGTTGATATATGGTTGTCCAGATGGACACATTCTGTAGACTGCTCTGAAACGGATCCACCAGCCAGGAAATAGCCAGCCCGGTGGCTACCCATCGCCCCAGCACAAAGGCAAATCCATGAGTCTAATGAGCAGGGTTTTAACAAGGCGGGTCTTCCATTTCATCTTTTCACTCCAATATGTGGGTATCTCCGTTGTACTGGTTTCTTTCCTCTCTAAAGTTCTACCGACTTGTGAGGAGAGATTCGCTTTCCTTCTCCTGGTGGCCCGTCAGCCCCACCTCCACCCTGGTTTGTCTTTTACACCCTCACTGGCCCCTATAAATGGGTGGAAGCTTTTTACTATCAAGAGTGACCACCCCATGGACAAGACCAAGGACCGCCCATACCATGATGTTCACCTGATGTTATTACTTGGCTGGTTTTGGAGAAAAGAGGAAATTTTCCACATGCTCAGTTTTTTAATTAAGAATGGAGAAGGTGGAACTTTATTTTCAGTACATAGAGCCCACCGCCAGCGGTCTGGGAAGATACGTGGCATCCAGTTTGTTTCCTAATTTGACTTTGTTTCTCTTTATTTAGTCCCTCCATCCCAATTTCCTCAGCTATTTATATTATTCTGTGGCATTTTCTTGGGCAAGATACCTCAAATCATTTATTTAAGTCAGAATGTGAAAAAAGAAACATAAATAAATTCAATTCCTATCACAAATAATAATACTGGATTTTTGTAATGTTTGTATGAGTGTGACTAATGGAAGGGAAAGGAAAGGAGATGGGGGAATGGGGGGTGGGGGCAAGGGAGAGGGCAGGAGGAAAGGTGGAGAAATAGTGAGTCTGGGAGTAAAGGGGGAAGGAAAAGCAGGAGAGAAAGGTCGGGCTGGTGGAGAGCGCCTTGCTAGCCTGTGCCTTCCTGACAGCCAACGTGGGAATGCGTGCATGCGCACGGAAGCACGCGCACACACCTCCCCACTGGGTGGAATTCTCCCTCTCACCAAGCGGTTCTGTGGGCCTAACAATAGGCACTGCTACTAGGTATGGAAGACCTGCTGTGACCAGCCAATGCACGGAACGGGCGCTGTGCACTTACTAGAATTTTACACGTGGGCCAAGTGGGGTCAGAGAAGTCGTGTCATTGCTAAGGCTGTATTGTAGTGGACGGGACGTGAGCTTTGGCCACCAAGACTGAAGCAGGAGCAAACACATGATCCCGTTCAGGCCAATGAGATTCCACTCTGAGAATTTGGTTCAAAACCCCCAGATTTCTTTCCACTGGAGCAGAAAATAACAGAAAAAGGAAGCCCTACAGGTGGGGGACACAGAGAGAGACAGTAAGAGGCAAGTGTCCAGCCCTTCGAGCTCCTGAACACAGCAATGGCCGCACTTCCGTTTTAGCAGACGGCTAAGTGCCCACCACCATCACCCTGCTCATTTTTTCCCAGCCAGTTTGAATTCTGTCACTTGTGTGTGAGCAGCTGATTCAGACCAGGCTCCTCTGCTCCCCAAGTGTGGCCCTCCCTCTCCCAAAACACCGCTTCCCTAAAGCGTGGTGGATCACCCTACCCCATTCCCTCCCGTGGAACATCCACACTCCTGCCTGCTGCCTCCTGCCAACCCGACGTCTGCCACACCCGGGAAAACACGGACGCATCCAGCAGGGACCCGGCACAGCCAGATTGTGTTGTTAACTCATTAGTGGAGATCTGAGCCATGTGAAAGTGCACATAATTGTGCTCGTTGATTGGAGCAGGAAAGACTTGGATGCTAAGAAGATACGTTAGACAACTTGTCTCAAAGAAATGAAAACCAATACAGGAGTGAGGCCATGCCCAGCCTTCTTGGCATAGAGATTTCTAAAGAGGGGAAAAGCTAACAAGATTCAACCCCAATATCATGGTGAAGTTTAGGGGGCACAAGGCTACACCTAGGATCTTAGACATGGTGGGAGTTTATAGATCATCTGACCCCAAATCTCCCAGGACCAGAACCCCTTCCCAATATACTGAACGTTGATTATTCAGCCTTGGTTTGTATTATCCTCATGACAGGAGAATCACTTCCTAATGAGGCAGTCCATTTCATCCCTAAATGGCTCTGAGTATTAGCAAATTCTTTCTCAAATGATGAAAGTAAAAATGATTGCCTGAGTGTCCCTCCTCAGAGTGTTAGCCTCTTTAAAAAGAATTCTATCTTCACCAGCTCAGCTGATGGGGCAATGGGGAGAAAAAGGGAGACAGAACTGCAAATTCAAAATGGGATATACGCATATGTATCAGAAGTTAGCACAGAAACATTACAGGGAGAAAGAAAGGGAAAGAGGAAGAAAATAAGGAACTCACAAAGGCAAGGCACCGGGGAACGTTCCGGGTGTAGAATCAGAGTGAAGGAGAGGGGAGTTTGGTGGGGCGGGGAGTGGAAGATACGGAGAATACCAGAGATGATAAGAAGTTTAACAAGTCTTGCCATACATTAAAAATATATTCACTTCCCTTGACGGTCCTCCCAGAATTAGTGGCAGAGTTTTAATTTAATTTAATTGCTTTGGGCTGCTGGACTGTTTTCCTCCAGAGTACAATTCTCTCCCTAGGCTAGACCACATGAGGCTCAATTTGGGGCAAATTACAATTGGATTAACTTCAAACCACCTTCCTGGTACATCCCACCCAGGTTATAAGGGAAGAGATTCAACCATAAAGACAGAGAACCAATCATGGAACTGCGATACAGGATGGAGACTTGATTATATAAGAGATTAAAAATGAAGTTATTGGGGGTTTCCTGGCGGTGTAGTGGCTAGGCTTCGGCACTCTCAATGCCACGGCCTGGGTTCGATTCCCAGCCAGGGAACTACCCCCCGCCCCCGCAAAAAAAAACAGAGTTACTGCAAGTGGAGCCCGTGGTTAGAATAGGAGTAGCTGGAAGAATCACTGA
Organism: Lyroderma lyra; assembly: GCA_004026885.1. NCBI lineage: Eukaryota > Metazoa > Chordata > Mammalia > Chiroptera > Megadermatidae > Lyroderma > Lyroderma lyra. Next base: position 8,683 of record PVJL010010711.1, read on the forward strand.
TTTCATGGTGAATCCCCTGAGCTAATTAAATTTCTTAAGGATACCATCAGTCCCAGGTTAAGTCAAGTGTGGAGCGAGGCAAGCCGTTGACATGGGGACCCACGCAGGACATGACAACAGCGTTCTGTCAGGCTCCTTCATTACAAGCAACAGAAGCTCTCTCTCCTAAGCAGACAGGAGTGCAGGGCAGTCAGCTCCCCAGGGAGTGAAATTTGACCAATAAAAAAAATGGGAGAAAGGAGGGGGCTGGTCATTAAACTCCTCCACCCTGCATCTGATGTGCAGACCGCTCTGAGGTGTGGTTTCTCCTTCAAGTGTGACTACTCTTTCCGGGTAGTCCCACATGCTGAGCAAACACACCTGCTGTGTGACCTGCTGCTGCACCGTGGCTCACTGGGAAGTGCTCACTGGGAAGTGCTGAGCAGCATAAGGACACAATGCATCCCCGTGTTCACGTCTTTCCTTGTCTCGCTTCTGCTGTCTCCTCACCTTCACTGCCCTAAGCTTGCATCTCCCAAATAAAAGGTCGGCCCTCTAACCTTTGCCTCAGGCTCTGCTTTCTAGAGAAGTCTAGGCCAAGACAGCCATTACCTTGACTCCCAGCTTTAAGGCTTCTCCTACCACCTTCCAATTGCAAACGTTGCCTTGTCTCCCCTCAAAAACTATGTGTGTGCGTGTGGCCACTGATTTCTCCCTGACTCCAAAACCCAATTCTTTAGCCACATTCTTTACTGCCTCCCTGGAGAGCTGCTTTAACTCCCCTCGGGGTCTCCTCCTCCTCCCACATTAACAAATCTTAAGTGGGAGGGACAAAGTCTTCCCTCCCGATTTGACGTGATGTCTTGCCCGCAGGCAACCTCCGTGAGTGAGTGCTGACAATAAGACGCTCTTAACTTCAAGCTCTGCTCATCATCGCTCTCTTTTTTCTTTACTCCTCTCCTTTCACTCCTCCCAACCTCTCCTCTTCACTCCCTTTCCCAAGTCATCTCCCCATCACAGACTCAAAGCTTTCTACAGTGTCATTTCCCTTTATCCGCCCCCCCCTCAGCCTGCTAAGCTCCTCTCTCCAGCTTTCCAGACATCTCTTGAAAGTCCAGCTTTCTCAGATGGATTCCTCAAAAGGCATAGGTGTGTCCGATTGCCTCCACCACTCGGTTTCAGCAGGAATGGGGTCTGATGCAGCAGACGGCCCACCCTGGACCGTAACGTGCAAGCCGTACTTGGGAGGCGCGGTGCTCCCTCAGCCCTTCGGCACCCCTGTGCTTGAGCACTTACCCAGGAGAACTGTTTCCACGTCTGTCTCCCAAGTGCACTGTGGCCACCTTAAATGTCAGGAGCGTGACTTAGGTATGTTTGTGCTTCGAATACCTAACACATAAGAATACTTTAATATTTTTGAGTAAATAAATAAATGGATAGAAATATTTACTTTCTGGACCAACTGCAGTTGCAACAAGTTCCAAGAAATCCATCTGGATTTGTTGGTCTCTGGAATAGTTTTGCATCAAATACTGCTTGAAAGATGTGAGATACCAATTAGGAAAAAAAAAAAAAAAAAAACATTACTATAACCCAATGGGAAAATGGGAAAAGATAAGAGGCAATATATAAAAATATAAACAGAATCGGCCAATAAGCATGAAAAGATGCTCAACCTCACCAGGAGTGTAAATGAAGTATTGTGGATGAAATATAAATTGGTGTAGACTTTTGAAAGGGAGATTGGGCAGTAGCTATCAATATTTATTCATTTTGATGAAGTAATTGCAGTCCTCAGGACTTACCCTGCTGAAAGGTCTGTAAACATATATATGCACAAGGGTCATTGTTACAGCACTGTTTGTAATCATGAAAAACGTGGAATATGTTAAGTGTCTGTTAAACAGAAGAACAGTTCATGAATCATGGATATTTATATTTATAAAATATTCAATAAGAGTTTAAAAGGGTAAAGTAGAGCCATATACTTAGAAACAGCCTGTCAAGATATGTGGGAGAGAAAAAGAGAGAGAGTAAGAGAGAAGGAATGAAGTCACAGAACTACACGTAGAACATGATTTCAGTTACTTGAAAAAAGAAATGACGTATGTAAGGGCTCTCAGGACAGCACCAGCCGTGTATACGAACCACACAGGCATTCGTGGCTGGATGTCTTCCGGACTGCCCTCGTGCGTGTGTATACGTAAATACAGAACAACAGGGCGGACCCAGGGGCTGACAGAGGTGACCCTCGGGAAAGGCAGGGGGAGCAGAGCCACAGGAGAGACGGGTGAATGGGGGCCCTTTTCATTCTACATGCTTCGGTGCAGTGTTGTTTGCATGGCTTACATTAAGCACGTGTGCACACGTTGTTTTGGCAGGTTACAACACGGACCAGTGCAGGTGACCTCAGAACCACTGAGCGAGCCAGCTGAAAGGCATGAGCATCGGCCACTCCGGGATTTGTCAACTGACTTCCCCAGGGTCCCACAGGCACACCCAAGTGTGGCCGAAGCCACACGTGAACCCACTGCACGTGAATGTGTGCTTCAAGGAGCTCACATCTGTGTGGTCCTCACGCAAAGCTTCTCGCTCTAACTCAAAGTCCTCTGACCCTGCAAGACACCTTATCAAAAAACGAAATTACCATTTGCAACTGCTTATGATATAAAACAGGACTTTCTCATTGGTGTGCACCCAAAACGCTACGCAGAATGAAATGTAATACTTAAGCCTGGATGCCCAATAGTGCCCATAACCCTGATGTCAAATGCTGATATGTACCAGAAGGACCCCATTGTTCTTAGTAACTGAGTTATTATTTTAATTGGCATATCTATAAAATATACTTATGCTAGCATATTACTATTTCTTTATATATAATTTTATTTTTTCGATTTCCAGAAGAAAAACTAAAGGTTTGAAGACCACAGCTCCCATCCAGCCAGCTCATTTTGCATATGAGGAAACGGAGCAGAAGTAAAGGTGAGAGAGTGGCCACAATCCCACTGGTCAGCATGGAGAAGCAGCTGCTTAGCCAGCCCTGAGCTGGGCAGTAAGGGCACAGTAATGACCTTCCTATACCCCTAAGTGCCCAGCTCTAGTCACAGGCTTTATCGAACCTAATTTCACCGCCATTTGGTGGAACGGGGTTGTGATTTTGTCAGTGCAGTAAGTGAGGCTCCGGGATGTCACACAGCTAACAGGAGGAGAGAGAGACTTCTTCCCACAACAACACTGGGGCAGATAGCTACAGCGGGTGGGCAGGTGAGGTGGCTTGTCTCTAGTCCAGATTAGAAAGTCCTTGATGGCAGGTACTGCCCTTAACATCGCCATTCCCACAAAGCTGCTAAATAGAACATAGAGTCATAGGAGAAAAGATGCCCACTGATTAGCTCCCCAGTCCACAGAGATCCACTCACCACCTGCTTTGTATCTAGCCTGTACTTGGAGCAATGACATATTTAAAAAGAAGATGCCACCATCATTATAGAAATGTACTTGAGGGCTCCAGTCAGGTTTCCTGGTTGCATGAAATATAAACTAATTTAGTTTAACTCCAATAGCAAAATTAGAAGAATATCAGATTAGAGGAATTACTGGGGAGATGAAAGAGTACAACTTTGAAAACAGGGAGAAACCAATGGAGGCCAGGCAGGCAGAACAACATCCAAAATCATGCCACAGCAAACATCAGGCTACAGACACCACCCACCACCCAAGAGTGGCCAACCGACCCTTGAGCGTGGCCAGTCCACCAACCTGGCCAGAACCAAGGTACATGAGCAAACTGCTTATTCTCATTGTTGCCAACAAGAGATACCATTTGCTGTTATTGTTGCTGCTGTTGAAGGAATTAATTCTAAACAGGACTCTGCTCTATTGTGACTCTCTTCTGATGCAAGGTTTCAGACACAAGCATCTGATTCACCCAAGTGTAGGTTACAAGCTAAAGCATGAGCATCTGATTGGCTCAGAGGAGGTCACATGCCCAAGCATAAGCATCTGATTGGCTCAGTGGAGGGCACATGCCCAAGAACCAACAGCCAGAAATCTGGGAGAAGAAATGTCCACCCCAGGCTAGCCTTCATTTTGGGAAGTGGGACATTCCACCGTTCATGTATTTTTATTATATCTTCACTGTGTAACAATTCATCCCCAAACTTAGCAGTTTAAAACAATAAAAATGTATTATCTTGTACACTTTCAGAGAACCAGGAATCTGGAAACAGCTCAGTGGTTCTGGCTTAGGGTCTCTCACGAAGTTGCAGGTAAGGTGCTGACGGGGTCTGAAAGCTTAACAGAAGCTGAAGCATGCGCTTCCAAGGTGGCTCGCTCACGTGGTCAGCTAGTTATTGGCAGAAGACCTCAGTTCCTCACCACGTAGACCTCGCCACCAAGCTGCGTGAGTGAGCTCACAGCGTGGCAGCTGGCTTCCCCCGGAGCAAGGAATCCAAGGGAGACTTACAGCCTAGTCTCATAATCACATACAGTCACTTCTGCCTTTTGCTATCAGCCATGCAGACCTACCCTAATACACTGTGGGGGGGGACTACACAAGGGCATAACCACAGGTGAAAGGATCATTATTAGCTATCTGGGAGGCTGGCTACCATACTTGGGTTTCCCCAAAACAACAAAAGGTGTTAAGAGATGGGACAGCCCACAAAACGTAGAGTCCATTGCAAGTACAGTAGACTCCCTGTTAACTGGAATTCAAGGAGCCAGCACTCGCAAGCAAGCAGGGGGAAAAGTCTAAGAAATACTACATTTATCCAGCATCTCTTGAGCCCCATGGGTACCAGTTACCTGAGTATCTACTGTACCTCTTAGACACAAAGCCTGCCTTCTAGGTGTTGGCACTTCGATGGAAGAAAATACTAATAACATAAAATAATGTCATCTCAGTTTAATACAAGTAAGTGTCAAATTTTATCTGGTCTTAGTGACATCATTCACCACTTAGAGTTAAGTAATTAAAGCCTGGCAACATGGTGGCACTGAAGGCAATTTCAGTTTACGTGGATTTAGCCCTAGAAATGACCATTTGTACATACAAAGCTGAGATTCAATAGAGAAATAAATGTTTCCATTCTGTGTTCCTAGGCGTTCTTATTCCTCTGGTAGCAATAATCCCAGGAATTGGGGTAATCCACGCCCTGCTGAGGAGTTCCAAATGTTCACAATCAAGCTTGTTAGAGTTCTGCTTTCATGACAGGCTTTTCTATAACTGACTGCAAATGAAAGAAAGTGGATATCTTGAAAAGTTGGCCAGGACGAAGGTACAGAAGCAGAAAGCCTACTCTCCTTCCTTTTTCTGAATCACTTTTTCTCAGGCATGAGAATAGCGAGCCCAGCCCCTCCTGGACTTGAGTCGTTAGCTTGACTTGCACCGGTTCGTTCCTGCCCTCCAGGCTTAAGTTTCCATCCCAGTATTTTCTTCTTCTTCTCTTAATTCAAGATGAGATTGCCTCCATGCAATTCTCCAAGAGGAAAATAACCCGGGTGGGGCAGGCACGAGTAGAGGAAACTTTTTATCCACTTGAGTTTTTTATTCTGGACAACGAACATCATTCTCATAATTCTGAGCCAAGTGTCTAAGAGAGAATGGAATCGGTTTCAGAAACCAGGGCATCTGAGATCCCTGATGAGCTAGAGTCCACAGCATTTCTAGCCGGCTCTAAGCAAATACAAAACATACCTTTTAAGATTCTCAGCAAACTAATATGCATGTGACAAGAGCTATAATCAATAAGTAACTTGATAAAGTGGATAGAAATTAACCCAGGAGAGAAGTGTAACATCCCATTAAGCAAATTCAGCCCAGACCACTTGCAATCAGCCGTATACCAAGATGCAAAACTCAGAGACCAAGGTCGCCGTGGGAGAAGCTAGATCAATATTTTAAGCCCAGGTTCCTTAACTTGAACTAACAACAAACCAGATGGGGGAAAAATGATTCCCTCTAAAGTTAAAAACAGAAAGAGAGAGAGAGAGAGAGAGAGAGAGAGAGAGAGAGAGAGAGAGAGATGGAAAAGCAGGACAAGGGCAAGAACTAGGTAGGTTGTAAGTTACACACACTCCCAAGGAATAAATCTGTCTTTCCTGAGCTAGACGAATACCGAAACCCACCAGCCCGGCCACAAATGATCCTTCAGGAATCCTGAAAGAGGAGAAGGAAGTATGCAGGTCACACATTTATCTGATTGAAAGTCAGGAACTAAGTGAAGGCTGCACAAGTTTGATTTCTTTTCCATTAACACTGGGGGAGCAAAGAAAATACTCTGAGATGCCAGGGCACGGAGGAAAGGGAAGCATTACGGGCTGCTTTTCTTTCCCTCAAATTGCATGAACAGCATCATGTAAATATTTGCGTTTGTGAGGGCAGTGTGATTCTGTGTAAGAGTTATGAGTAAGTCCCAAGCATCCCCAGCAGACCTCCATTGGGATTCCAGAAGTGTGTCCCCCTCCCTTACCTGAACGCCAGCCTCTTCTTACCGAGTCACAATAGCCAATCAAGAAAGCAATCCCCGAAGTCCCCACTGCCTGAAAGGGCTGAGTTCTGAACGCCTTGATTGGACTCTAACTTCCGGCGGGGGGAAGGGAGGGCACCAAAAGTCTATTCACCCAGCGTAGCAGAGACAGGACGTCAGAAACCATGCCGGGCTGAGGGGCAGGGTGAGTTATTCTGCAGCCATGTCCCTTCCACCCTGATACTCCTCCTAATCAAAACGACTTCCAATCGCTCCATTTCTGTAGATTTATGAGAGCCTCGTATGCGTTAAGCGCTACAGGACGTGTAGGGGGAAATGCCTAACGCAGGGGCTCACTCAGGTGGCTTCCAGCTGTTCAGCACGGGGCTGCAAGGGAGGCAGCGGGTAGCCCCCTCGGACCTGGGGAGTAGAGTCTGCGGGCAGGTCGACGTCACCACTCACACCTTAGGCCTTTGGGAACGTGGCTGAGAGGAACTGGCAAAGCTGTACAGTCGCAGAAACGAGGATCCAAGCCCCTGCTGTAGCACTGAATTTGAGTAAGAGATTTCATTGATCCGAGCCTCTGCTTCCCCATCGGTAAAACAGGGAGAAATATACCTGCATCGTGCCGTTTTGCGAAGGATTACACAAGGTGGCATATGTAAACTGCTAGGAAAGTGCCCGAAACCAAGAGGTGCTGAGCAAATGTCAGCTACTTCCCCCCTCGTCTCGATGCAAGTCTGTGGCAGGGGCTCCAGGCTGGAGCAAAGGTGAACTCTACCCTCCACCTCCTCAAGTCTGGTCACAGGGCACCTGGACACAAGGAGGGTACGCTCCCCAGCCCGCCCTGGCCCTGTGAGCTCACCGGCTCACTGCTGCAGGGCTGGGCGGAAAAAGCATCCCTCAGAGTGGGGAGAAATTGGATCCAACTCGGAGAAAAGATGATTGAGGCAGCTCAGAAATTGAAAAGGGAACGTGAACAGGCAGCTTTCAAAGCCACTTAACTAGGCAACCTGCTGGCTCTTAGAGGGGAGGGTCTCCGGAAGTGGCCCCTCACTCACCCAGATTCACTGAGCACACGTGCGTGTACACACACACACACACACACACACGGCAAAGAACTGGGCTAGACACTTGGGTAGATAAGGCATTCAAGACATGGTCCTGGCCCCCAAGGGGCTTACAAGTGGGAGAGAGGACACAGAAATGGATGAAAAGTTGCATGTCAATTATGGCATCTGCCATGGCCACTCCTCCTCTAAGGGGAGCACCGCCACCCAGCCCCCCACACACTGTATGCTCTGTGCTTCCCTCCACCCCTAGCCATGGGAGCTGGAACCAGGAGTATTCGAACAAATGAGCCAGTTAACAGGTTTGCCAGGCACATGAGATAGATGAAGAGACTGCGCCCATCTGATCACTGCTGGGAAACGTTAAGGATGGAGGAGGGCCTTTGGAGCAGGAGCTAAAGCTGGGAAGTTGAAACACAGAGAGGAATGCTGAGCTGGGCCGCGTGCGAGCTGAAGTGGGGAGGGCATATAAAGTCAGAGTGAGAGGACAGCGAACGAAATTAGGCAGTGTGGGTCGCAGCCGTCAGCCTACCTGTCAAGGGCCTGGCAGGAAAAGGCCTACACCGAGCAATGGGAGAAAGGTTGGGTGAAGGGATTATGTTCAAAGTCAGAGGCAGCCGTTAGGGTGATGCAGGACCTGAGCCCTGGCAACAGTGGGGACTGTCACCACTGCTTGGCCTGAGGTCATCAGACCAGGAGAGGGGAGCTCAACCGAGAGGGGCTGCCTTGGGCAGAGACTGCAACCAGGCCACAGCCACCCAGCGGGTGAAGAGATGGAGGAATGAGTCCTCAGCTTTACCCCGCTCTGGCCCCCTATCCTCTGACCAGACCAAACCAGAGCCAGTGGGCACCCTATTTAAGTGTCAAGGGCAAGTGCCCACCCTGCAGCTCACGTTGCCCCACTATATATCACTGAATCTGTGTGGTGTCACAGCCGGTTCTGATGAGCTGGCAGTGTTCCCTGACTATGAGCTTGGAGTGACACAGGGAGGCCAGGCCCTCACTGGACCCGTACTGCCATCTCCTTCCTCACCAATGACCAATGGAACTGTTTAAGCCAGCCAGGCATGGTCCTTAATTGGCATCGCCCTCCTGAAGCCCTCTTACTGAGCCTTTTTATTAAAACTTGACTTCTCCTCCTCTGAGAAAACTCGGTGGTGTGCATCCATTCGTCTGGCTAGTTAAGAAACTCAGTTTCTATGTTTTAGCTCTAACCGTCTTTGTCTTCCATGGTCCCCCCTCCTGTGGCACAGAGCAGGCCGGGGCGGTGACAGGTAGATCCGGAGATGTCAATGAAACTATTCCGAGTGGACATTGGGGGAAAGCTCAGTAGAGAAGCAACTAAGGAGCAGACAAGCGGGGAGGAGCAGAGTCCCTGAAATAAGTGATGGAACATAGAGACAATTTCACGAACTCTTCTGTCCTCAAAGCCGTCTTTGGGGTTCTGGGTCCAGTCTCCAATCCTGCCCTTCTTCAGGCTGGTTCTTTGGCTCTGTCTGGATTCCCAGGCAGTTGTTCCTTCAAGAACCAAGGTGTGTCCATGACACATAGGCCACCTTGGCTGTTTCTCTTGAGTTTCCCACCCAGGAGTGCTTCCCTCTCCCTGTGGTCTTTCTCCAGCTCCTCCCCGGGACTCAGTGGGCCGCCACTGGAGGGACTGGATGTAAGTCATTCAACAGAAAGGACGTTCCCTCTCCCTGAAGACCAAGCAGGTGGCGTGGGACAGCCCCCACCCCTTTACACCCTAACCATTCAGGCTCCCCAAACCAGGCTAGGGAGGTATGTAGGAAGTTATTTATTAAAGAGTTAGGACAAATTGCAAAAGGAAATGGTAACATGGGAGAAGGACCCTTAAAGTTCTTAACAACGTCATCGTTCCCCAGCATAATCCCAAAATATATACAGCATGGTTTCTCCCCAGCTCCACCGCGGGAGCCAAACTCAAGAGGAAAAGAGCCTTCTTATCTTTCAATGGTTGCCCCTGTGTTACTATGATAGATCATTCTAGAAAGGTCGGGATTAAATTTTGTCGTTCTCCCGCCAGGGAGGGGGATGTGGAATGAGGAGGGGGTAGTCAGCCTCCTCTAGTTACACTTATGAGAAGGCCCAGAATGCGTGGGCGGCCCAAGAGAAGTTTGGCCCTTGCGACCAATAAGTCAAACTAACCCCACGCCCCAAGGAAGGAGGATCACCTTGGGCTAGCGAGGTCCAACCAAAGACTCGGCTAAATGTGTCCTCTTGAATCAGCATCAGTGCCCAGGCAGCAAGCCTGGGGTCAGCGACATAGTATAGTCGACTCAGGATGGAGGGCTAGGAGGAGCTGATTTAAGGAGACACGCACGCTATTTAATCTGCAATTGGAAATTCTACAGCCAAAACATGTGGAAAGCAGCTCTGTGAGCAATATTTTATAGAGTTTTCATCAAAGAGACTCTGCTGCCTGCCTCTCTCGGGCTCACTTCCCAGGAGAGAAGAAAAGAAACCCAGGCAGGGCTGTCGTGTGTGTGTGTGTGTGTGTGTCTGTGTGTTCATGTGTATGTGTTTGGGAGCATGTAGGGGAGGAGTGAGAACTGCTCCAAAGAGGAGAGACCCAAGAGAAGATACATCCAAACCACTCTGGAAAGTAAAGAGGAATGTCAGGGAAGGGTGTTAGCAGTGGGGTAAGCTATGCAGCCTGTACTTTGGGGGACCCTCTCAAGGATATAATAACACTGTCACCAGCAGTAACATCACCTACCCAAGGCCAACCCCACTAAAGATGGCCGCAGGGCGGGTCTAACGTATGGGCAAAACAGGGAGTCATCTAGAGGCCTAAAATGGGGCCCAGCTGCTCCCCTAAATTTGATCTCCTCCACTGACTTGCTGCAGTGCTCCCAAATTCCCACCAGGAAATTCACCTCTGTCCATAGATTATCTCTGCTCCAATGCAGATATCCCAAAAGCCTTTGCCGGTGGTTCTCCAACTTCAGCATGACTCAGAAGCTGCAGGTCTCACCCCCAGAGCAGATCAAGGGTGGGCCCCAAGAATTTGCATTTCCACAAGTTTCCAGGCAGTGTTGCTGGTCCAGGACCATTTACTGAAAACCACTGGCCTGAACTGAGAAATGTCACTGGTTTCATTGAACTGGCATCTGTGACTTAGCAGGGAGCAGCTACTGAAGGGGTGATGGGGGAGGGATGGATGCGCCGCCCAGCAGAGAGCCCAGCCCCACTGGAGGACCAGCCTGCGCCAGCAAATCCTGCGTTGGCAGAAGGGGAGGGGCGGGCCTGAAAGAACAGAGTAGGAAATCGGGTGGGAAATGAGGGGCCTTCACTCTTTCTCTCACAAGGGCACCTGCTCACCTTAGGGCCACTGCTCCCTTCCCTTTATGTTGACTGTTCACATTCAAAGCCAGTCCTCAGGCTGGGCAGGCCCTGCTTACCCAAACACTGCGAGGGGCCCTGTGCGAGACATCTGTTTTCCCTTTGCATGTTTCCATTCTGATTCTTCTCTCCCCACTCCTTGTCTCTATCACAGTGCAGTGTCCCAGAAGGAGAATTCCGACAAGCTCCAGGAAAACCCGGAGTGTCCAGTAGGTTTACACGACAATTGAAAACCTTCCTTTGAAACCAAGAGCACGTGCCCTTCAGGATTAGAGATGAAGGGCCACCCCTCCCCCCAACCACATCCTTCTGCAGGATTGTTTCAGGACCACAAATAGGAAGGAGCAGCTCTTTGGATTTTAAAAATGGATTTCTAAATAATACATGTGGTACTTTTATTTTTCTGAGAGAATGGCTTTCCAAGATTCAGTTAGCTTCTCCTTTGCATATTAAGGAACTCTTTTCTCTACTATTCTCTATCAAAAGGATTCTCTGGGTCAGGCCAGGAATAAGGATAGAACCTTAAAAGATCGGGAGTAATCAGCTGCCCAGTGAAAGATACTAATCACAGCTCCACATCAATGCAAAGAAGGCAGCATTGTTCTAGGTGCAGATGCTAAAAAGCAGAATACAAAACACCGTGGCCACACAGAGCAGGGCGGCTCCTTGGACCCAGTTTTGTTTGAGGCAGCTCTTTAAGGAGCACACGAAAGCTATGAGCCCAAACTCCCCAGCTCCCTTTCCTAAAGCCCTGTATAGACCCCTCTGTGACCAAATAGTCAGCTTCTCCCTGCTTAAGCATTTGCAAAGATTTCCCTTAGCAGCCTTTCCTCCCATCCACCGAGTTAGTCTTGCTCACAGCAGCATGAGCTACTAGTAATGCATGCTCGTGTGCACCCATGCACCCACACACACACGCGCGAGCGTACACACACACACACACACACACACACGCACACACGCGCACATACCCACGCACGCGCACGCACAGAGCCGCCATCTTTGCCCATCCTCGCAAAGCTGCAGTCATCATAAGATGTGTTCAAATAACAAAATCACTGTTCTGTGTATTTCTTCACAGTTACAGCAACACCTTGTCAGGTTTCCCCAAACCCATAAATACTCTATCATGAAGGTCCCCCTTTAGACCCCAGTGCAGAGGAACTCAGCCATCTGCTTTCAGGTTTCAACCATTTTCACTTATCTTCCACTTTGTTTTATGGGAAGGGATTAGGCCTGGATTTCCACAGGTGCCCGGGTTTCATTCTGCCGCCTGTCAGTTTTTCCATCCCTGACCACATGTGTAGGCTGATAAGTGGAGCTCAGACACTCATCCTGCCTAATGAATGGTCCTTGTCAGTGACCTTTAACCTCCTTGATGTTGCCCATTATGAAGCACATCTTTTACTCTCTCTGGGATAAGCTGACTAAAAAAAAGAAAAACCTACTCAGGAAAGATGCAGCCAAACGTTGCAATTCAAGAAAGCACAAGAGCTATAGAAGCAATCCCTCAATGTAAAAGAACGTGCCATGGCTGGGTCTTATAGGTTCCGAGTGAACAGAATCACTTCACACACTCCTATGGGAGAAACAAGGAAATACCAAAATGCACAGCAGTTATGTCCTTGAGTAAGATGACAAGTGTCCAAATCTACCACCTGGGTGCCAGGCAGGTATGCTTGTGGGTGAAGAGAGTCCTGCAAGAGCTTACAGAATGGTTCTCAAAGTGTGGTGCCCAGACCAGCAGCCAAATCCTCACCTGGGAACATGTGAGACATGCAAATTCTCAACCCCCATCCCAGACCTATCCATCAGAAGCTGCATTTGGTAAGATCTCCTGGTGACCGGCATTCACATCAAAGCTGGAGGAGCACTGGCTTAGTGGTCAGCATGAGCTGGCACATGGTGGTCCTGTGCAGCTGGGAGCTTGCATGGCATCATGGGTGGGGGGCCTGGCCAGTTTGGAAATTCCTAAAGTACAGTCCTGGTTCTATACCTGGACTATAGCTGGAAATCTGGGTCAGTCACTTGGGAAAGCTGGAGAAGATCCCTGATTTCCCACTGGACTGCACACTGGCATCATCTAGAAAATCAGCTCAGATCCCACCCCCAGAGATTCCAATATTATTGGTATGGGGTGCGGCCTGGACATCAGGATTTCTAAAACCTCCTTAGGTGATTATAATGTGCAACTAAGGTTGAAAAACAGTGCACTTGATGACTTTCGATGTCTTACTAGCTCTAAAACCCAATTAGTTGGCCAATTCTAGATAAGTATTGGAAGTTAAAATCCTTAAATTTAAAAAATTTTAAACCTAAAGTTAGGATAATACAAGGACTTGATTTGTTTTATTATATCTCTGATTTAGGTAGGTTTAATAATAATAATTGAAAGCTCTAAATCATTAGGTTCTAGTTAATTTCTTTTAGTGTATTTCACATTTCATACGAGGAGTTTAACAGCATGGACTCTTGTTTCTCAACAGAATCTCCACTCTTAAATTTTATTGAAGCAAGTTGATGACTTGCCTATCTATTTTTTTCCTTTGAAGTCAATTTATAAATGTATAGTGAGTTCTGTCCTCTAACATCAACTTATGATCTTTTTCAAGCCCATATGTTCATTGAAGTTAGAGAGTTTAAAATAGAAGAGAGTTTAAAATAAAAATGAGCTGTTTTCAATCTCCCTTTTGAACCACTGCATTGCATTCCATCCCTTCCCATGTGGATTTCTTGCTGTTTTATTTGGGGCGGGGTTGGGGGGAACACTGTGGTTTTGGTTTTCATTGACTGACCTATTTAGCTTCCGCACTTTGGATAAGTTTGGCTAGGTGAATCAATTTGTATAGTCATCTCTGTGTTGTCACTCTTAGTGACAAGCAGAAAATTGAAATTTGCAAGCCATTAGCTGTTAAGATGGTACATGAGATTTTTAAATTTGTTTTTAAAAGAAAAATTTCAACTGGTCAGATTAGGAGTTCTTTAAAAAAGAGAGAGCTCTGTCTATATATACATGGTGCATGCTTAAAAGGGTTTTAATAAAGGTAATAGGAATGAACACATCTCAGCCTTATGGGAAATGGAATCTCGGTCTGAGGGACCATCAAGAACCAACAACAACCCCACTAAGTTTCTCCCTGAGCCCCACAGTGTTTGGGAGCTGCTCTCTCTGAACACCTGTTTCATCCTTCTCTGTCTGAAGACCCCACACTCACGGCAGCAGATGATACCCCACCACTTTTGAGTTCACAACACTCAAGTCCAAGCAAATAGTCCTAAATCTACTTGATTTTCTCAATAACAGCTCAAATGCCCAGGAGAAAGGACACGATGGCCCAACATAGGTCAGGTGTCCACATGGGTCTCTGTCTGTGGCCACTGATGTGTACAAGGACATTTGGTACAAACGTGGCCACCATCACCCACCATGCTAGAGAACAAAACTAAAAGTCAAAGGAAAGCAAGCATCAGGAGCTAGGCAGATCCCCCAAAGGAAGTTTACCACAGTTACCCACTACCTGAATTTCAACTTCAGTTTCTATAACACACACCATTTTTCCTCCAGGATATATAGGGCTTTTGTCATGGTTATCAGAGACAACACCACCACCTGAGCCTCCCCGCCCCCCACGTGCCTGGTGGAGGCAATAAATGATCCTGTGTTCTATATTGTCTCAAGCATGACTCACATGACAAAGATCAGTATCCCCAATATCTATATAATAATTCTTCTCGATTACAACGTAGAGTTAGGCAGATGTACAGCCGGAACAAATATTACATTTCTTAGCCTCTCTTGTATCTTGTTAAGGCCATTTCACTAAGTTCTGGCCAATGGGGTTTGAGCAGAAGCGGTGACTACAGCTTTTGAGGCTTGCTCATAGAGGGAGGGGATCTTCCCTCTCTTCCTCCTCCCTCCTCCAACCTGCTGCTTAGAACATGGACATAGTGGCCAGACACCACGGACTGTGGAGATGAGGGAACACTGTGGCAGAGCAACAACAAGGAAGGTACCTGGGCTCCTGATGATATCAGAGAGCAAAGCCACCATATCAGCATGACCTTTTATGTGAGCAACACACAGGTGTACCTTGTTTCAACCACTATTATTTTTTATTTTTGTCACATACAGCAGGTACTCCATCTAACATTGCTTATACAATCACAAAGTTCTGGAACTTCAGTGTTATGATTTAGCAATTATTCAGCCCAGCCCTTCATAATAAAAATGAGGATTTAGAGACCCAGAAGAAAGAACCGAAAGCCTCATCACACATTTGAACTTGACCTCTCCCCATTCCACTCCCAGCCCCAGAACTTTCTCTATCATATTGCAACACTCTTCTCCACTAAGCAAGTAATAAATATTCAGCAAGGTACAATCAAATTGGGTTTTCGAAGCCTTTTTCCCTCATACAAGATGATGTGTGAGTGAAACAGCAGTAACCCCTCCTTATAAAAGGAACAAAGAGTTCTGGCTCTGGGTCTGCCTACTTTTCTTCCTTTGCAGTTCACACTTCAGATCTTCTATGTACCTCCACTCCCTCAAAGTCAGATTTAGCATAAGGCAGGTGCTGTGGGACACGCGGAGAGACACCAAATCTCCCTGGGCCTCGCAGTCCACCTTTGAAAAATGAAATTGAGCAAATCCATTGGATGCTGAAATTCAGAAGTTTGGTTAACGTTGCAAGCTCTCCAGCCTGATCAAAAAAATATGATTTCTTTTGAAAGCATTTCCCATTTTCAAAGGGCAAAACTAAGCTTTTTAACATTAAAGTTTCAAGCACCAAGCATCCCATGTGCCCCACTGCCCAGGACTCAAGCAGGTCCTCCTGGGTGCAGAGGAGTGAGATATGGTGGGCGGAGTGACGTGAGCCCACCTCACGATCAGCTCTTACTGTGCTAACCTGTCATTTGCCCTTTTCCTTTAGATTGCTATTTTGTGAAACAGAATGGACACAGCTGGGATTCACTGTGTCCCAGAGTGGGAAGGGGGATCTTCAAGAACAAAGGTGGAGAAAAGAAAGGGCACTGATGACATTACTTTGGGTCTTTCCTTCTGTTTGTCCTTCCTGGTGTTTACAATAATGGGACCTGGGTTTGGTGCTCCCATTTTCACCCATTTTATGGGGAATTGCAAACACACAGTCTGATTGTACCCCACCTCAGACCCATCAAATGCTTTTGGAAAGAAAAAAGAAATCTAAATACCTGAGGAGATGAAATCAGGAAAAAAAAAAAAAAAAAAAAAAACATGGAAAGGGCCCCCAAACATTGTTTGCCCCTCCTTACTGATCGGAGAGCCAAGAGCGCAGAAGGAAAATCTAACCGGAACTGGACAGTATACATATTAGCACCTACTTCCTGTCTTCGAAAGTAATTTCACAGTCAGCCTTTAAATATCTGGTACTTCTCTGCTTCTTTGTGGCTCACCCTTTGGCTCCTTGCTATGCTGTCACATCACTCCCTGCAAAGCAAGATGCAGCCTCCACGACCCCCTTGCGGAGGGGTGGGTGCCGGAGGAGCAGCAGGCTACCCCTCTACCCCCGCAGGGAGAATTTATGACGCCAGAAAGAGGGCTGCCTAATCCGTAAATCAGACCTCGGGGGACGAGACAAGATCAGTGAGACCTGGTGGGGTGTCCCGCACCTGGCTCTGAGGGCAATGCAGCACCTGGATTAAGCCACGGTATGTCACTAACCATAGTGGCACCCAGGAACTCGGAGCTCACCTGTGCACTTCCGGTCCCGTTACCGAGTTCACCCCCCAGGCCCTGGGGAAACATGAATGATTATGTCCTGGGTCAC
This sequence comes from Lyroderma lyra, assembly GCA_004026885.1. Lineage (NCBI taxonomy): Eukaryota > Metazoa > Chordata > Mammalia > Chiroptera > Megadermatidae > Lyroderma > Lyroderma lyra. The sequence continues at coordinate 25,375 of PVJL010010711.1, forward strand.
TCACCCTAGATGCAGAGGAAGAAACTAAGCGCCAAGATGCTACACGGAGCCTGAGCCCAAGCCTCTCCTTGGGATCACAGGATGCCAGGCTCTGCCAGAGGGAAAACAGAGGAGCCTTTCCTCAGAGACGAGTACCCCCACGTTGAGGATGAGGGTCTTGGAGGCTGACGTAGCCTTTCACCCTGAGAAAGACCCCTCTCCTCTTTCTAAATGAGAGGCTAATGGCTGTGCTCCAAGTGGCTGAAGCTAGGAGGGAACCAAGAGCTGCAGCCTGGCATTTAACCCACATTATTTCATGTAATCCTCACAACCACGTAAGAGCCACACATGACTGTTGTCCCCATTTTACAGATTTAGAGGGATTAAGTGATTTGTCCCAGATCATACGATCAGTCAGTGGTGAAGCCAGGGTTCCAGCTCAGACCTGGGTTCGTCACTAAACTGGAAGGCCTGCCGGAGCGCAGAAGCTCATCCGTGAAGCAGCCGCCTGGGCCCAGGGTCAGGCGTGTGTCCTTGTTGTCCACTTCCCGAAGGGAGGCCGCTGAGACTGTCCCCAAGGCGCTCTGAACAACTGGGACAGCCCATTCCCTTCCAGCTTGAAGCTGCTCTTCTTCCAGCACTTTTACTACCTGTGGTTTCACATTTTGGAAACTTCATCATCAGGCTAATGAGCTTCTCCCTAGGTTTCTATCTCCGAATGCTCTCCGTTCGAGTCCTAGGAACTGTCAGTCGTTTCTGTCATTGGCTTTCTCTGCACATTTCTGAAAAGCTTTAAAAAACCGAAGTTGAACTTATGACTTTGTCTTTTTCTTGTGTCACATAGAATCTCTCTGAAATGATCCATCATTGCCATGCCTCATAGATACTGAGCCTTTCCCTTATATAAAATAAAATTTTAAAAAAGTAAATGCAAGACCTTTGCAAAGGGCAGCTCAAGTTTCAAAAATACACCAGGAAGAGTTTTATGTTCGCACACTGGATTAATTAGACATTGGTTTAATGAGTCCGTCCGATCCTGTATTTACACCAACTGGCAGGGGTCTCAGGTGACTAGGGCGGTTCCCACCCTCACAGCTTCTGCTCCAACCCCTGGCCCCTGGCCCACCAGTTGGTACCGATTGCAAATAACCGAATTACAGTCTTTCCCACGTCAGAAACTGTCTTTTAAAAAAATATTATCCTTTACCCGCTCGAAATAGGTACTTCACATTTCAAAGCTAACAGGTTCAAGAATGCTAAGGAAGCAAAAGCAATTAATTACTAGGCCATGGTCATTAAACCTGCATCAAATTACTAATTTAAGAAAAGACCCAGGAAAACAAAACTTCCTTCAGCCAAATTAACATCTCTACGTGAGGTACAAGTTAAACGTGTGGTATTCCACCTTTCAACCGTAATTCACAATACAATTCCAGGAAAGCCTATGGAGGACAAGCAGCTCCCAGGATGCACTTGGCTGCAGCCTAATTCTAATATCATGCAACATGTTCAAGTGCGTGGATAACGTTAAAGTAGCCTTTGCTCTCATAAATTCAATAAATTCAACCTTGCCGGTATCTGTGAACACTGAATTCTGAAAATCACATCACAGGTAAAAGTTGTACAAGCCTCTACCTCTTCCTTAAACTTGGAGATGGGCCCTAAAAAAATTATGAAGTTACATGTCTCCTGGGAAGCAGAGTGTCCTGGGAAGCAAGGGAGCCTTAGCAGACAAAAGAGAAAGGTGGGTGGTGGTCCCTGGGGGCCTGGCAGCCTTTTCTGGAAGCCAGGAGATGCCCCCACCTTGTAACCCCTGCAGTTTCACCCTTAAAATGAAACTCAGAAGCTGACAGACACCAACAGATCCTCAGAATCCGAGAGGACAAGGGTGTAAGTAACACCCATGACTCGGCGCAGGCTTGGAGACATCCGTCCTTTTCCTGCTGTCCTCCAGTTAACAGGGGCTCGGGGGCTCAGGGGAGGGGCAGGGGGTGTCCAGTGTGACTGGAGGCTCAGTGAAGAAGCTGTAAGCTGAGTCGCACTCGCTCATTCTTGTAACACTGATGTATCAAGGTCTATTCCACGCCAGACGATAATGCATTATAGCAAAAGGACTTCTGAATCACACCAAGATCCAAACAGGCGTTTGGCGCCAGTCCTTGGACATTTTGTGGTAGAACAGAGCAGATGGAAGCAGCCGAATTTACCTTCGCCCCATGGGGGCTGCAGCTTCCAGCCCTCCCCCTCCTCTTTTCAATAACTCAAACTCTCCTCTCTCTGCCCCCGTCCAAATCCACTTTAAAGAGAGTACTTGCTGTCAATCACCTACACCTCAGTATAAACTGTCTTGACTGTTGTCCATAATAACGGCTTCCATTCTGTTAAGGTTTACTCTGCGTGGGGCCCACCCATGCTGGAACTCTCCGCACATTGGCTCAGTTCACCCCTACCGTGATCTGGGGTGCTTAGACACAGCTTGGAATGCCAGGGGCTGCAGATGGCCTGGTGTCACAGAATGCCCTGGGTAGAGGAGCCGGTGTGAAACGCTCTGCTCAGCGGCCGCCCCAGGCTGCCTGCCTGCCTGCCTCACGCAGAGTCCGAGACCTCGGTCCCAGTGGGCCCATGAGGCCGAGCCTCGGTTACCCCATCGCTGACCCCCCAAGTCCTCCCCCTGCCTCGCTCTGGGAGTTCCCAGAACAAATCAGGCACACATCTGCCCTGGGAGGGCTGTTCCTTCCACATGGGTTCTTTCAGATGACAGCAGGGTCACTTTGTTACCTCCCCTAAGTCTTTACACAAATGCCACCATCTCTGTGAGACTTGCCCTGACCACTTCATTTAAAACTGCAACCCTCCAACCCCCCACCCCCTCGGCCCACACTCACACTCCCTGTCTCCCTTCCGTACTTACTTTTCTCCATAGCAATTATCGCCATCCGAGACATATCATTTCCTTATTTATTTTGTTTATCTTAGCCCCACTTGTAAGCTCCCAAGGCCAGGGGTCTTGGTCCTTGTTATTCACTGCTATGATTTCAGGGCTTGGAAAACAAGCATTCAGTAAACACTTACTGAATGCATAACCGCGTGAAGAACTGGTGCAAAGCAGAAAGCCCTTCACTACCCTGTGGCCTCTTTGGGCACTTCTGATGGGATCCAACACGAGCTGGCTTCCATAAGGCAGTGGGACTGGGCTGGACCCTCAATTCCTTCTCCCCCTCCAAACATTGGTACTGCCCTGGTTTTCCTTAAGAGAAGGGAAAGGGTATACATATGAAGGAGAGAGGATGGTTGTAGAGTGCTGGGCAATTACTGGGGCCTCTTCTTAGAAGCCACCCACATTATCATGTGGTTAAGGGACAAAAGACATCCCTGTCCCCAAAACAGAATCTTTCTTGGCTTCTTCTAATGGGGTGGAGTTGCTTCCCAGAAACACTGCGGACACAGACGTCGTTGTCCACGCTCCTCTTTGTAGCATATCAGTGTATCAATCCTAGAAAAAATGCAAGCGTTTTCCTGCCTGGTATCCATCCACACATGGGCCCCAAAGAAACATTCCAATTGGCTCAGATCGGTCATCCCAGGGCCAGTCGTTGGGATGGGTCAGGCCTGGATTTTGTGTCTGCTGTTAACAGCCAAGAGCAGAGGTAGTGTCCTTAGACCAGAGAGAAATAACAGTTCTCCTTTGGGCGGTGGGCCACTTAAAAAGGAGAGGATGATGGGAGGTCAAATAGAAGGAACCCAGAATATTCACTCCAAAATATGCCTCTTTGATATAAAAGTTATTTTGAACCAAAGGCACTTTTAAAAAAAAAAAAAAAAAGAAACCAGCAGGTGCAAAAATGGCTCTCTGGCCTTCCTCATTTTTTTTCTGAAAACAGGAGATAAACCCACATATGGAAGATGTCCTTCCTATCCACCAGAAGGAAAGTAACGTTTTTGTCATCAATGATGACAAGTTGAGACCGAGAGAATTCTGTACAACAGATCTTGTTAAAGTAACTCTTACCTTCTTTTAGCTCCCCACATAGTTCAGTTACTTGCCCACAACTGGCTCTCTTTGTTCAACCCAGTATAAAAACTTTTAGGTTCTGCCAGTTCTCTGGGTCTTCGTTTCCTTGCAAGGGCTCTCGTGTCACATAAAACTTACATTCGAGAAATGTTTATGCTTTTTTCCTGCCAATCTGTCTTATACCAACTTAATTTTGAGGCCCAGCCAAAAACCCTAAGAAGGTGAAATTGTGCCTTGCCTACAAAACCAACAGGCAATCGGCACAGCAGTGCCACACACAGCCTGACCACAGCGACACAGGGTCCAAAGTCATGGTTCCTGCAGTCTCGAAGGCAGCCCAGGGTTTTCACGCTTCCCGTCCTGCTCCTTCCCAAAGATGCTGCTGGAAGTCCCAACGTACAAGTGCTCCGAGAACGCAATGATGGCATCATAATACAGCATTTACAGATGACTTTGTCGTTCCGTAGATCCAATCATCTCACTGGATTCCTCAAACTAGGTTTGTCATGTGGAAGCAAGGTCAGAGAACTCCAGAAGAAAACAGCAGAAGCAGAACTCACACTCAGGCCTTCTCCCTCCACGTCTGTGCCCCTTACACTAAGTTATGCTTCGTGCTCATCACAGAAACCTTGAGAAAAGGCGTACGTCATAAAGTAGGAGAGCTGAAAACACGGTATCTGTTTTAACATTCACGTAGATCCGATGGTAGAGGCATGAGCTAAAGATAAAGTTTCTTGCTCTTCCAGAGTTTGACAAGTCAAGGCCTGGATCCTCAAATCTAGAAAGTATGAAAATTTAATATGTTCACATGTCAGACAGCTGTGGCGTATTTATTGGGACACAGACGTGGCATTGGTAGCGTTGGACATACAGAGCTGTGCCTCCTCCCCCATTCTTGCTTTTGTCCCTTCTACACATTGGCATGCTCTTCCCGGAGATCCTTTACACACCTACTTACAAGCAGCAATGAATTCAAATCAGATGGCAACCTAGGGACCCAGCTGTTGCTTCTCCGGCTCACAAAAATCTCCACACACCCCCCGAGTGCTAAATTACTACCTCAGTCCTCTCCGCTTAACCTCAAACTGAGTTACCCTCTAATCAAGAAACATTAATGACTGGCAACATATTTTTCTTTTCCTCTTAATTAGAGTAATTCCACCCTGGCAGTAACTCTCAGACTGAAAGTTATGCTAATGACAAAGTTTTAATTCAGAGAAAAGGGACAAGCCATCCAAAGTAGCTCGCCCATACCATTCCTGGGTAACTGCTAGTCACGGGATCAGACCGGCGGTGGATTTCCCGTGAGGCTAATGAGGCCTTAGCTTCAAGGGCCCTCACGGTGCCGAGCTCTTTCCAAGGCCCGGGGCAGTTAGGTTCACACAGCCACGCGCTTCTGTAGATTTTTCAGAAGTAAGACATTTTAACCACAACTGGTTAAGATGAATCTCTCTTTCCATGCTAACTTTTCCTCCACCACACTTCCCCTCAGACAGGGCGCCTGGGAGCTGGCATTGTGGGTAAGGGGCCATGGGGGATTCACTCGGAGGTGTGGAGGCAGCTGGCGGCATTTCCACGCACCGGTGAGTCAGCATTGGCTGCCGTGGTGCAGGAAGGGCCAGAGGTCACACTGCAGTAGGTCACCCGCCCTGGACAGAGTACTTCAACCTCTTGGAGACTCGATGTCTCATCTTTAAAATGAGGACAATCATGTCACCTATCTCGAAGACCGACGTGGTTCATTACAATAGGTTATTACTATTAACACTAGCATTCCTGTATACCGGACAGGGTGGTACTTGCTTAACCCCAGGTGGAGAGAAATTAGGTGATTTGTCAAAGGTCCTGCAGCTGCTATATTGAGGCTCCAAGAGGTGACTACGAGCAGTCTTCTAACCCCTATGCTGCTTGCGGGCTCAACCTAGACGCCCAGTGTTACCGTGAACAGCTAACATTTATACGAGGCTGGGCTGAGCCCTGGCCAGGCGCTCCCTGCAGACTGATGGCGACTAAGGACAGACAAAAGGTCGTAGTCCAAGGAGCAGGATAGCTGTCATAAGCTGCAGGGGACACAAGCAAAGGCAACTGCCGTGGGCCAACCATCATGCTAAGCATAGTACATACATTTAACGAGATCCTTTTACATTTATTAAATCAGCAACAGAAGTTTTGAAATAAAATAATATTCAATGCTGCCGATATTTCGCCAGTTGGATTCACTCATTTATCTGGGTCAGGTGTGTAAAGTGCTGCACTCCTGAAAAGCAATTTGACAGTTACATCAGGGTCCACAAGGATATTGAGAGCCTTGGACGTATTAATCGCACTGTTAGAAATGTATCCTAAAGAAGTCTTTGAAGGGGACAAAAAGAACTATTTACACAAAGATACTCACTGCGGTGCTATCTGTGATGCTGAAACTCTGACATTATATTTGCAACTATGGGGAATGGCAAGAAACAAAACTGAGCAACTGTCTTGGAGGTGTTGTGGGTGCTCTCACGCCGCTCATGCCTGCAGTGCTCCAAGGGTGGGGGTGAACGAATGTCACAGGGAAACAACCCACAAAGGCCAGCAGGAGTGAGAGCAGCAGTCAGCACAGCCAAGAGCCAGGGGCCGCCGACAGTTCCAGCGAGACCCGCAGCCTCGGCCTGCCCGCAAACCAGGACTCTGAGCCTCAGTTTCCCTCGTTGCCCTACTTTACTTCGGAGCCCTGTGACCTGTTTTGGCCAACCTCGTGGGTTATCGGGACAGCCCATTTCGATAACCCTGTTTCATTTCATGCAAGGACATTTTTCTGACATCGATCTGAAGACATTTTGTGGGGTCCGTGGAACAGTGCCAGCCTTGGGTCCAGGTTTTGGGGGCAGAACAGGTCTAAGAGCGGGCACCGAAGTCTCCAGCTCTACGTAGTCGCAGGCCATGGCCTGACCGCCTACACTGTTGCAAATCACAAGCCCACATCAGGTCACTTACTGTGAAAGGTGTCTTTCCTGCTCCTGCTCTCTCCAGGGCACCTTTCCTGGCACACTGGTCCCCCACCTTCTCGGGGACCAGGAGAAGGACAAATTCCCCAACTCCCCCTTTTGAGCTGCCATTAAAAGGAGGAAATCCCATTCTCCTGCCCAGTCATCCCTGACTTGCGCCAGCTGGGAAGCCTCCCAGGGACACCGTCCCTGTAAGCTGAGCCCCAAACCCAGAGCCTCATCTCTTCTCAGTCTGGGCCGCTCCGGAGTCGCCAAAGCCAGTCACGGAGGGAAGCCCTGGAGCAGAAGGGCCTTCCCTAGCTGCTGCCCAGCTGCCTCCGGCCGTCTCAAACATCACACCGCAGCAGAGCTGCTCGGCCGTGGCACTCCTGACATTGCAGCCGGGTCACGCTTTCCCGTAGGAGGCTGTCCTGGGCATGGCAGGATGTTCAGCAGCACCCCTGGCCTCCACCCACTAGATGCCAGTAGCACCCCTCAATCCAATTCTGATGATCAAAAAAAATGCAGAACCTGAGTTTGATAACATAAAAATCGAAAGCAACAAAGAAATAAAACTCATGGACACAGTCAGTAATTTAGTAGTTACCTGAGGCGTGGAGGAGAAGGGACAGGGACACAAATACATGGTGATGGAGAGAGAACTGACTCTGGGTGATGATCACATAACACAACACAGAGAAGAAGTACTGTAGAATGGTACACCTGGGACCTATGTAATTTTTACTAATCAATGTCACCCCAATAAACTTTTTTAAAAAAAAAGCCTTCAGACATTGCCAAATGTTCCCTAAGGGACAAATAGGGCCCCTGCCTCCTCCACGCCCTTGCGGAAGGATTTTCTCTTCCCTCTACATATTCCCGCAGTGCGTGTGTGTATACCTGCATTACACAAGTAGCTCCCTTCGTCCTCGTCACCGCCTTCCATGGGTAGTTCTCTACCTGCCCCTCTCCCGGGGCAGACCTTCATTTCTCCAAGGTGGAGGCTGTATCCTCACCTTCCCACACCCACACAGTGTGGCACAGAGCAGGTGCTCAGCGCGTCCTGCGGAGTTCAGTGGTGGCTTAGTGGACCCAGGACCTTTCGGAGACAAATAGAGATGGCCCCGACCTAGAGCTGCACTACTCGGTTCTCTCCCACATTGGGGTAGGAAGGAGAACTGGGTGGTGTGTGCATGTATCGGGTAGGAAAAAAGAACTAGACTCGATTCTTTTTGCTGACAGAGATGTTCAAGAAAGTTTGGCGTTGTGCTGGGGATTACTTTCAATGAGTTTCTAGTTTAATCAGACTAAACTGTACCCATGGGGACTACACTGCGTACTTCCAAGAGAAAGACAAGAAGGAATACTCCCAAAGCCCCAAGGCACTGATTTACAGCTGGCAAAACTCTCCCTGAGTCTGATCTGACTGTTAGTCACAATAAGACGCCCTGTGCGTCCCCAGGGCATAGACTAACTAAAAACACACTCAACCCAGGACGTGAGGGATTTGGGTGAACCATGGGGCAGAGGCCATGAGGACTGGAGTTCAGTGCCAGATTCCAAAAAGGTGGATTCTGCGTTGCCTCAAATGCTCTTGAGAAGGAAAAAAAATGAGAAAAGTGGATTTACTTTCCATTGCATAAGCAATACCCTTCCCTCCAGCAAGTTCTATGTAAATAACCTTGATGTAGAACACCTCTGAAAGAAATTGACCTTCCAATAGATAAATGGAGCCTTTGAGGAATTTTGTTAAGATTTTAAATGAGCTTGGAGAGTTTGTACAAAGTGCCTCTGCCCCACCCTCCCTGCATTAACGAGCGTGAGTGACCACACTTCTCTCTAAGGGAAGTTTTGCCGGAGCCAATGGTGGGGTTGAACAGCCCTGCTTTCCCCAGTGCCCTCTGCACACTGGGAGGCCTATGCCCCCTCCCAGCACACTCTGGGCAGCTGAATAGCCCAGGCCCAGCCCCCTCCCTCTCCGGCCTGTGTCCGGCACGGACCTGCTGGCCCCAAAGCTTCTTGGTTCCTTTCTCCTGTGCAAGTGAAAGCCTTCAAGTGGGGCCTGGGAGTCAGCAGGGGGTGGGGCCTGGGCCACATTCAAGAGCCCCCACGAGACGCCCTTAAGTTAAACCTGCCTATAAAGCACATATGCTCCGCGAGGGCCCTCAGTGCCTGAATAAATGCCTCCCCCAGTCCACTGAGTCTGGAACTCCCCCAGGAGAGCTACGGCTGGCACAGTCAATACACGAGGGAGATGTAATAAATCATCCCCCAAACATTCGCTGTGAAGTGATAAACTGAATGTGGCACAAGCTCCATGGGGCACAACTGAGTGGGGTCTTGGCCAATTAGATTGAAAAACAGTAACGTCAGACTGCATTAAAGAATTCAGAGATCTTTTTCTCTTCTTGCTTTCTTTTCTTGTGTGTGGCACTGGAATGCAGCATTCCTCAGGTGGCTCTGACCAGCTGCGAAGAACGAAAAGGCGTTTTGCATCTAGTAAGACCGAGCTGCTTTTCTTACTGACAATACACGCCAGCAGCAGTAGCCTCCAAATTTAACCCATTAACATCGGAGCCTTTCCAGCCTCAAAGATGTGTGAAATGTCACAAAAAACATAAACGAGAGGATATCTGGGCCAAAACACAGAGACACCAGGGAGGCAACGCCAGGGAGCTTTGCTGAAAATGTGTATTCTCTCCACCCAGACCTCCAGTCACATTTTATTGTGACTTGAGACTTTGACCCTGAACGCCACGTGTGAAAGTGCACTAACAAGGCCCAAGTCACCTCCAGTCACAGCAGCAGAGGGCTGGTTCTCTCGCTCCTCCTAAAATCTCCCACCAAGGCTCAGGTTTTAACTCATTGAAGCACAAGTAGGCAGAGGCAGTCACACCTGTTCTGCATGACAGATCACCCCTAAAACTTACCGTTTAAAACAGCCATTTGCTTCCGTTCCTGAGTTTGTGGACCCGGAATTGGGGAAGGGATCCACCCAGGGGTTCTCACTCGGAACCTCTCACGCAGTTGTAGTGGGGCGGGGGGGAGCGTAGGGCTGCTGTCACCTCAGCCTGACAGGGATGGATGTCCCCGATGGATGTCAGCGGGGGCTGGCTGTCAGCGGGGCCGTTCCTTGCCGCCAATACCTACATGTGGCCTTGCCCGGTGGTTTGGGCATCTCACAGCTTGAGGCTAGGTTCTGAGACAGAGCCTGCAAGGATAAGTCTTCCAAAAAGCAAAAGTAGAAGCTGCACAGCTTCCTCCTGTCTAACAGTGGAAGTCACACATTGTCATTTCCACTGCCTTCTTTCCGTGGCAAGCGGGTCGCTGAGGCCACTAAGATTCAAGGAAGGGGATTTGTCCCACTTCTCAGTAGGAAGAGCATCGAAGAGTTCGTGGCAAGTTTTCGACCCGCCACAGTGCCATTCACAAGTGATGCTCAAAGCCTGGATCAGGAAGCTGGCCCTCTGTCACCTGTAGGTTCCTAGAGCTCAAAGGCAGCATCTTAAATTTGTCACTTCCCCGAACCAGATTAAAACAATCCAAGGTGTGTCATTTACTACCCACGTGACCTCATCATGTTATTTAACCTTCTGAGCCTTTGTTTCTTCTTATGTAAAACAGAATAATAGCACCCTTAATAGGATTTTTATGAAGATTAAATGAGATAAGCATATAAACATTAGCAGGGATAAGCTAAAGGGACACAACGAAATGACCTTAAAATGTGCAATGCCTCAAACACAAAGTACAGAAGGTGCCAAAAATACGTGAACACGTTTTAAGAAAGGAAAAAAACTGTATTAAAATTGTAACACTCAATATATACCAATAACAAAACATGAGTACAAGTCACGTTTGACTTCTGCAATTACAAGTGGTGCTCAAAGTGGGTACCATCAGCGTCTGATCACGGCGAACTACTGCGTTGACCAAAGTGCCCACTTGTGTCGCTGCGCCTGCTGTTTCAATGTCTTCCTGAAGTACCTCCAGGGTAGCTGGTTTTCTACGGTACATGGCATCCTTTAAGGTCCCCCAGGTAGAAGTCAGGGGATCTTAAGTCAGGAGAACGTGGGGGAAACTCAAACAACATTCTCGAATTTCAAATACCACTTCAGAGTGGTCTTGGGCTCCTTGAACAATAACTGTGCTTCCACCATCATCTTTGACTGTCCTGCCTGTCACGTGGTGACACTAGCATTCATTTGATTAACATCATCTTTTCAACCAATGTCATACTCCACGTTGCTACCATAATTCAATTCAACTTTGAAAAGTAATACATAGATAACATTTCTTAAAATGTGAATATATCTTTTGGCACCCCCAGTATTTCTTAGTCACATGACAGACCCGGAGGTGTGAGACTGGTTGGCGTTAGACTTACTCCACATGGCAACTCAGGGACCTGACTCACTCCTTGTGTGGCTCTAGTGAGACAGGGTGGGTAGCCTAGGCGATTGGCAACCCTCTGCAAGGTACAAGTGCGGTGCTTCACTGGCTACACAAGTAACAAGCGACCGTGCCCAGTGCCTGCAGCTGCAGGAAAACAAGAGCCAGTTTCATCCAGCAAGACTGACCCCTATGACCAGGGACCTGACCTTCAGCCAATTATAATATTACTGTAATGTTATTTGTATTGCAGTTACTGTGACTCCCATCATGCACCTGGCACCATGACCATTCCGGGGGAACCAAAACGCAGGAAACAGAGGGTCCTGCACATGGGGAGGAGATGAATGAACCATGTCAATGGGATGTCACCAATTCCCTCGCCACAAGGAACAAAAACCCGGTTGTGACTTCCTTGCTGCTACAGGTTCTCTGAGTTCACACGCACTTTTCCCTCAAGTGTGTAGGTTCGTTTCTAGTAAAGCACTTTCCTGCTCTGGGCCATGTCCTCTCTCGGACATCCCCGTGAGCCTCTGGCGACACTAAGGCCATGTCGTCACCTGCATCCAGCCAGCAAAGAGAGAGGGGGGAGGAGGACACATCGCCATTCTCTGAACGGCCTCAGCCTGAAACCTGCACACATCTTCCCCTCACAGTGCCACGGAGGAATGTGGTCACACGTCACAGCAAACGTCTGCAAAACAGACTCGAGCCCCGTGCCCGGGACAGCCGGGTTACCCTAGGGGAGGCGGGGACCGGATTCTGATAGCCAGCTTGTATTCTCTGCCCCTGGGCTCCACAGATGTGAGCTGTCCTTTTTGTTGTCACTGTCCTTCTTGTTGGGTCAGCCAGTCGGTGTTTGCTGGTGGCTCGGGTGATGCCGGGGAAAGGAAGAACAAAGGCAGAAAACAGATGCTGCAGGGTCGGCACCAGAAGAAATCAGCAGTGAGCTGAGAGAGGAACGCGTAAAAGAGGGGTGCAGAGATGCGCGTTGTAAAGGGGTCTGCTCACGCCCCTGCATCAGAAAACAGCACAGCCAGGACCTCCCCAGGACTACCCCGGGCCCCGAAAAGATGTGCACAGCTGCCTAGCAACACTCAGGGCTCCCAGACGGTGTGGGGGACCCCTCGGATAGCCACACTCACAAAGTGGCAGCAAAACCCTCTCTTGCCTTAAGCTCCAAGTTGTTTTAAGCATTCGATCTGGACTCATTGATGTTGTCCGCGTTGATGGGTTAAGGGCCAAAGGAAAACATCCGCCACTCGAGCTGCACCCCAGGAGTGAGCTAAATTCTCGTGCCTGGCCATGAGCACCCAGCTCCATGGCTTTGCCTACGCCATATTTTCAAATCAATTGCTCGGCATTAGGGATTCTGCTGGGATTGATTTAATAGTCTAATATGAAGTCTCAGCCCTTCTGTACAGGTTAATTACATGTGGTCTTCTACATTCTAATTTAAAACACTGCCTTTGCAATTATCCCCGGCACGAAAATGGAGCGCTAGTAATGAGGCTGGGCTCGAATCTTTTTCCAGAAGTAATGAATTGAAAAACCGAAATGACTTTTAATTTCTGTGGCACTTAACATTTCAATCGCTCTTCCCTTCTGCAGGAAATATAAATCAGGGTCTCCTTCTTTCAGATTGTTATGAAAACAGGCAAGATCGCCTTCAACAAAGCAGGAGCCTTTGATTTTGAAACACAAGGCTTGACTCTCCGGGCTTCAACCAACCAAAAGAGCCACTTCCCCTCCTGCCCCCCACCACCCGGTACCTCTGTATTTATGTGTGAGTTTCTGTATTTGACCAACACCTGCATGGTGTTTACTACGTGGCAGGTATTGCTCTGCAGCTTTATGTCTATTAGCAACCCTATGAAGTACTGTATTAGTTATGTTCCACCTAGAACAACAAACATTGTTTTCACCTCAGTCTCTGTGGGTCAGGATTTGGGGAGAAGCTTAGGTGTGTGATTCTGGCTCAGGGTCTCCCACAAGGATCAAACAGCTGGTCAGAGCTGCCATCACTTGGAGCTAGAGGGTCCACTTCCACGTTCACCCATGTGGTTGCTGGTGAGTCACAGTTTCCCCGCCATGCAAGCCTCCCTGCTACTGTCCTTGCTGTCCTCACTTCGTGGTATCTGTCCTCGCTTCGTGGTATCTGTCCCCCCCCCCCAGAGCCAGAAACCCGCGAAAAGGAGAGGCAGAGCATGAGCTGAACCCACATCTCTCACAACCTAATATCAAAGTGACACATTGTCACTTCTGACGCATTCTCTTGGTCATATAGGCAACCCTGGTACAATGTAGGAGAGGTCCACACAAGGGTGTGAATGCCAGTAGGTGGGGATCCGTGGGAGGGCGGGCTGGCCACCACACATGGGGACTATAATTATTCCTGATGTACAGGTGGGGCAATCGAGGCACAGAGAGGTGCTGTCACTTGCCCAAGGTCACAGTTTCTGAAGGGCAGTCAGGATTTGAATCTGGCTGGTCACTCTGGCCACAAAATGGTGTGCACTCATTTAACACAGGGTTCAAAGGCAGCTTCTAGGCCAACCAGGCATGTTTTTTCCTAAATTAATAGTTGATGAGAAAGCTTTACTGAAAAGGTTCAAACTACTCATCATCCTCAACAAAGATGCCTTAGGAGTCCCCAAGCCTCCCCGTGTGAGGTTAAACACTCCTCTTCCCTGGGAATGCCCATTTCCTTGGAAAATTCATCGAACAGCTGTCACTATCACTAGATTCTTTCTAACTACGGTACCTCCCCTTGTACCACTAACCCATTTCGTCCCAGTCAGAACCCCCTCCCCTCCCCCCGCGCTGAGACAGGACTCCTCTAATCACCATCACGTCTGTGTCAGGCATGACTTGGGTTATCTCCTTAGTAACCACACTCACCCTTCACCCCCAAGGGCCACACAACCGGTCCCTGCAGGAGTCCCTGTGACCAACTCTGCTGTCAGATACACGTCTGCTCACCTGTGACATGTGGATCAGACTGGATCACAGACCTCAGTCCAGGAAGGATGGAATGCCAGAGTAGCTGCCACTATCAATGCAATTTTGCTGTCCAGTGTTCTGGGTACGTCACATATATGATTTCATTTAATTCTCCCATGTCCCATAAATACAATCACGGTCATCATAGCTCACAGCTAGAGGAAATCATAAGTTTTCTGTGTGCCAGGCTCTGTGCTCAGTGCTTCATATCTATTAATTCTCTTTATCCTCACACAAACCTGAGCAGTAAATGTGATTATTGTTTCCACATTGCAAATAAAGAGCATGAAGCTCAGAAGGTTCAGTGACTGGCCCAAAGTCACACAGAGCTGGGATTCAGACCTGAATGTCTTACTACAGTGGCCATCTTGTCTCTATCTGGATGAGGAGGGACAGGGACAAGTTTCTCCCTTTTTAGCAGAGCAGCCAAGCGCTACCCACAACATACCCCAGGGCCTGTCCTTTCACACCCAAATGGTCCATCAGAGGAATTTTCTAAACAAAGAAAACTCAGTCTCTACAAGAGATCCTGAGGCCAGGTGTTAAAGATGTCTTTTTTCAACCTTTCTCCACTAGCAAACAAGACAATAGATTGGGGGGCTAGCAGCCTTCTTGAAGGACCAGATAATAAAGATTTTCAGCTTTACTTCTGGGCCATCTGACCTCTATTGCAGCTACTTGACTCTGCCCTTGTAGCAAAAGCAGCTCTGAACAACACATAAACTAATGAACAACACATAAATTCATGAACAACACATAAATTAATGAACAACACATAAATGAGCATGGCTATGTGCCAATAAAACTTTAATTGTGGACATGAAAAATTTGAACTCTGTATAATTTTCTCAAGTCATAAACTACTCTTCTTTTGATTTTTTGAACCACTTAAAAATGTAATATCCATTCTTAGCCTACAGGCATCCCAAAAACAGATGGCCATAGTTTGCTGACCCTTACAATACGCAACAGAGGAAGTTAGAAGTTCTCCCATTGAGCTGGGTGACATGGATTTTATCAAATCAGCAAAAAGCCAGTCCTTGGGAAGCATACTGAGTATAGTTGTGATTGTAAATGTGCAGGGATAAGTCGAGTGAAGTAATTTCTCACTGTTCATACACTTCCTGAAAGACTGGCTGGGAAGAGTCGGTGAAGTTGGTGAAGTACACTCACCTTTGTGACAGAGACTTAGATTCCCACCTTCTCTCTCCTGTTCGATCTGTGTGTCTCCACACCTCCCTATTAGGGCCTCTCTCTGAACCTTAAACACAGCCAAGGGCCATAGTGTCTGAGCCTGAGAGAGAAACCCAAGGCCAAGCAAGGATTTTTTTTTCTTTTCATATTGTGGGTTCTTTTACGTGAAAAGTTTAACAGAGATACAAAAATCAAACCACGTTTAGTTAAATATTTAATAAAGCATCTTATTTTAAGGGAGAGAGGGAAGGAGGAAAGAAGGAAGGGTACAGAGCATTAATTATGAACACAATATGGACTCAAATAATTCTGACATTTATGACAGTCACTAAGTGACATGCCAGAGCATCACGTGAAAGGTATACCCAGTGAACCGCCCTATGCAGAGAACTCCAGACGCAGGGTGGAGCGTTACCATCTGGATGGCTTTATCAAACTGCAGATGAGGTTTATCGAACTGCAGAGGGGTGCGCTGCACCCAATCTTGTGCATAAAATCAGAGCTCTCTGACGGCTCACCACCCAGGCCTCAACCGACGAGCTGACAGCTGCACCTGCACCTGTCCCAGACAGACTTGAGGCTTTGCCTCCTGACCATCTCACCAGCCTGGCTGGACCCTGGATGCTATGCACCCAAGCACCATGGGGACTCCCGCTGAACACCGGAGTCTCTCTTCCATCCTTCTTTTGTAAGACTCTTTTTGCTTTGCCTAACCCTACTGCTTGTAAACCTGTGTGACCCTCCTCTGTGGAACGCTGTACCTCAACTACTGGAGGCTATTCCTGGCCAGAGTCCTGGTTAATGTCTGGGGAAAACAGAGACAGTAGGACTAGGTCCATGGCTTTATTCTAGTAACATCTGACGCTGTGGAAAGACACAAACGAGTGTGAGACTGCTACTTTGATGGTCGCATCCCGCTCGTGACAGGAAGGAAGGAAGGGGGGGGGAGGAAAGAGGGAAGGAAGAAAGAAAGGAGGGAAGGAAGGAGTGAGGAAGGGGGATAAAGGAGGTAGTGAGGGAAGGAAGGACAGAAGGAAAAGACAGAACATAGACCATTTCCTATCAGGCCTTTCCCTAATGTATTCAATAATTTATTTCACAGAGAGCTGCTGCCTAATAAAGTAAAAGTCAATGATTCACTCCATGTCATTTTTGAGTAATGTGCTATTTTCCAGAAATACCATCTTCACTTCCTGTTCAACTACCTTTTATAATAATAAGGAAAATTAGTTATATTTATGTATATGTCTAGGAAAGCACCTTTTAGAATTATGATGACTATAAGCATATCAAGATTGTGTTCAGTGTTCTCATTCAGTGCATCAAACTGCTGCTAGAACACAGGACACGATAACCAGGCCTGCCACAACACACACTACTCGTTTCCATGACAATGGGACCAACCCCACTAGACACCAGGTTCTGAAAGGCAGGGGCTAGCTTATTCATTTTGGCACTTTGGGGACCTGGCACTAGAAGGCATTTGATAAACGTTTGTTGAGTGAATGAAAAGTAAATGAGAGAAATGTTTCACCTTAAGAGAATTAAAACAACGCACTCGCACTCGAACAAGGCGAGTGTTCCTGGGAGATAAGAGAAGCGCGGGAAGATCGAACAGCAGAACACAAAGATGAGTATTGCAAATGTCAGGGATAGTTAAACCAGAGGGGCACTCCTGGGCTTAGAGCAAACGCTCCCCATAAGAGATGATTTGATGATAATCCAACTAAATTCATCTCCGCGCCTAAAATGAGAAAAAGAAACCCTTAAGTTGCCCAGGCTTAAACAGGTCTGAGTAAGAATCAACATTTTCCAGGATAAGGGGAAAAGCAAGGGAGTCAAAACACCACTGTCATGATCAAATTTGGAGTTACTGTCAAAGTCATGTTTTTATTTTTCAAAGAAAATTAAACCAGGCCACCAACATTAACAATAACAATAATCACTATTTCTAAGTATAGGTAGAGGTCATTCCTGTAGCTAATCTTCACCTTTGCAGGCAAAATCATCTGCTGCTTTTCTGACCTCCTGACCTTATCTGAGACACCATGCATGGCCACCAAATAAATACCAGTCAGAAATGGAAGAGTCATTAGCTTCTCTGACTGCAGAAATCAGTGCAATTTTCCAATCAGAGCACCCACAGGGTGGGAAAGTGAATTTTGTATTAGTGGGGAGACACACTCCCTATGCAGTTGTTTATCTGAGCACCAGGATGAGTCCTCACCTCCCTCAAGTCAGCCAAACCACCTTGGCAGATGGGATGATCTGAGACTAATTATTTCCTCTTTTGCATGCTACTTATGCCATGGTGTAGTTAAGAGACATGGGCAAGACTGGCCAGCTAACCTTCAAATCCACATCCTCTTCTTCCTGGGAACACAGCCAACTCAAGTTCCCAGCATCCTTTGCGTTAAGTGTGCCTGTGTGACTGAGTTCTGACCAATGGAATGTGAGTGGAAGTGGTGATTCTACTTCCAAATGTAGCCCTTGAAGCCATTCACTAGTGTTCCTCCATGCTTCCCCTACTGCCACCTTCTTGTAGACCAAAGCACAGTGACCTTGGAAGCCATGTGTTGAAGATGGCAGAGCCCTATGATGGGAAAGGCCTGGGCTCCTGATGACTCTTTGGATGCCAGCCACCTACCAATCACAAACACTGTCTTAAACATTTTATTAGTTGACTCAGGCTGCTATGACAAAGCAACACAAACTGGGTGGCTTAAGCAACAGAATTGATTGTCTCACAGTTCTGGAGGCCACAGGTCCAAAATCAAGGTATAGGAAGAGATGGTTTCTTCTGAGGCTCCCCTCCTTGGCTTGTCGATGTCATATATAATACCAGTCATATTAGATTACTCTCCACTCTAATGACTTCATTTTAACTTAATTACCTCTTTAAAGGCCCTATCTCCAAATGCAATTACATTCTGAGGGAGAGGGGTTAGGACTTCAACATAGGAATTTGCGGGGGACATAATTCATCCCATAACGCATGGCCAAGCCCAACATCAATCGGACAGGAAAGTAGACTCCACCCACCAAAAAAGTGGGGGGAAAAGCAAAAAATTATGAGCAAAATAATATAACCTGCCACTGGAGACAATGATGATACAGTGTGATAAGTCCCAAGATGGAAATAGAGCACAACAGGATACGATCCAAAAATATCTGGCACTAAACCCCTCCAAAATCTGACCCCTGATTCCCTGTCCTTTCTGATCTCAGCTTTACTGTAGAATGGCTTTGAACCCCTGTACGACGGGGCAATAACAAGTGCAATGCAATATGGTCGAAAGAGCTATACCTGGCTTCCTACGACCTGATACTTTCTCCATGATAACCCTCGTTTCTCATCCACATGGGCCAGAAGCCATCTGTGTGATCCTGGGAAAATCATTTTATCTCTCAGGATCTATAATTTGATTTCTAAGATGAGGAAGCAGACTCCAAGGTCCCTAAGATTCTTTGACCCAGTTTCTTTTCTTTGCGATGTGTCTTCCGCAGAACATTAGTCCCAAGAGATGCCATGCAAATCAATGTTTCCATGAGAAAATGCTCTTAGAAAATGCTGCATTCAGTATCCCTTTCCTAGGACACCAAAGGTGATGAAAAGTCCTACAATAAAAAACTGCCAATGCCGCTCAAGAGAGTCTCGCACCCCCTTTCTGGGGCTTCTCTTCGGTCTGCAGCAGGTTCTCAAAGCATTGTCAGCCGTGGCATGTCTTTGTTCTTTGTGGGAGACACTTGAGTTTTGGAAACAATAACATCTACTGGAGCCAAGTTTGGTGAATATTTTAGGGGATGGATCTGAGCAATACTGTTCTGTATCAAAGAAACCGAGGGTGCAATTCACCTCATCTTCCCATCGGGCCGTTCTCATCTGGTTCCCAGGTCTCTGGAACAAGAATAGCCCCTCCAAACAAGATCTCCCACACGTTCCGGAACCTCCACACACCGGACGCGGAGTGGTCTGTGGCTCCCTCGAATGACAAACAATTATGTCCGCTTGCTTGTTTTGTTCCTTTATTTGGCCCCTGGTCTAAACAGAGATGCATAAGCCAGCGTGTCTTACATTGCGAGTTCTCAGGGGGCCACTTAGGTTTCTGTTGCCAGCTATTGTTGAGAATTCAGAAGACTCTCCCCAAATGACACGTTCATATCTTTAATTGAGCAGAAACCATCCTTCCCCTCTCCCCTTCTCCCCTGCACACGATCACGCTGCCTCTCCCTGGCTTTGATCCCGGGGTAAGGACTCCTTTGTTTTTTAACACTATTCCTGTTATTCAGCAGTCAGCTTGTGCTTTTTCCTTCCTGCAGATAACATTTAATTGCTTTAACACAACTTTTTCAAGGAAGCAAAGGACTGTTCTTTGAAGATCCAAATTATCCTCAAAGCTGGTCTCTCAACGTGCTGAGAGATGTGCTGACTCTGAATAACCAGACATGAAACGAGAGAAAGGAGTTTTAAACCGCCTTCTCGGAGAGCATCGTGGCTGAGGGGACGTAGCCAGAGACTGGCAGAGCTGGAAGGTAATACAGCAGTCGCCGAGGCTCAGTGGGGTTCACACTTCTTTCGCTACAAAGCTCATTTCAGACAGAGCTTCCAGAATCCCAAATATTAAACAAAAACTACGAGGGCTTCTCAGGACAGCTGAACTCTTCAGATGGGCTTTAAGTGCTCCGTCGCTTACAGATCTGAAGCATCCGACATTCCTCCACGCTTGGACTTTTATTGCAGCTCAAAAGCACAGACGTTTTACTGATGACAAAAGTGAGACCCAGAGAGATTCAACTACTAGTACCTGACAGAACCAGAAACATTTGCCACCAGGTCCCCACCAGCAGGAGTAGCCCTACGTCCAGCTATTCATCTGAAGCCCACGGAAACTGGTTAGAAACACAGATCTGGGGGGCCTCCACCTCGAGGATTCAGATTCAGGGGGTTTGGAGTGAGAACGTAGAATCAGCACTCCTTTCAATTTCCCTGTGAGTGATGCTGATCCAGGTCGAGGGACCACTGATCGGTACCATCGCGTCTTCGGTGCCCAGGTGCCCAGAGGCAACTGCTTGTTCTCAGGCAAACAAAGAAATGAATTCAGAGAAGAGCCTAGATTTGTTCATGATGTGCTCATCACTACCAGTGATAAAGTATTGTGAGCGGGGACCATTTTAATCAAGTCCAAATATTAATTACTGGGTTGTTTACACGATATCACTCAGGAGTCTGACCAATGTTTTGTGTCCCTGGGTAGTTGCTTGGCATTTTATAGGCATAATCCCTGAACGGCATCTCCATCGTGATGGATCACGCTTTGCCTTTTACAAAGTGGCTTTCCATGCGTTCTTTAGTCCATTCAACCACCCAAAATATGAGTAAATCAAGTCTTACTTTTCCTATTTTACAGACAATACAACTGAGATTCACAGAAGAGAAATGCCACACAGAAGAAACACAGCTCGTCAGGCTAGATCTGAATCCAAAATCTTGGATTCTGAATTCAATATGCCTCCTTAATGCATCAAAAATTAATCCATATTAACAGAGCCTCCTCTTTTCTGCTCACTCCGGCGTAATCACAAATGGTATTATAAAATGGAAAACTCAATAACTCTAATAGCTATTAAAAAAAATACTATTGATGCTCACAGCCAGGACCTCATGATGTTTATTCTAATGTCCTCATTTACTACTAGGCTATCATTGTAAAATGAAAACCGTTCAACAGAATTGCATCCTTTGACTTTTCCAAAATCAATTTTCACTTGGGCGAGGAAGTACCACAGCAGGCTAAAACTCAAAAATGGGGAGACTCCCTATCACAAATTATGCATCAACAACAACAATAAAAAGTCAATATTTATTTCAATTTCAAAAGGAAATAGAACTTGTTAGGAAATCAAAATAAAATGAAAAGGTGCTTAAGAAAATGAGCATTTCGCACTTGAGTGACAGTGAACGGAACCAAGTTGGCCGTGAAGTGAGTAATTTGATGATTTTTCTCATCAAGATCAATTTTGCGTCAATGGACTACACTCCTCGGTGTTGCAATTCAGTGTGATTATTACCCCGGCTGACGTCCCTGCTCCATTCCAGGGACTTAGCATTTCAGTCACAGGGACATGCTATGGTCCCTCAATTCTTTGTTGACATGGGAGAGGACAAACTGCTTTGACTGAACTTTAGGATGATTCAAGTTTCCTAGACATGGAGCCATTATTACTCCCTCCTGGGAAGTTGGGAAAATTCCCTGGTACCAAATTGTTTACCAATCAGAAGAGAATTTTCTAGGCCCTCTAGTAAATCCCTCTAGGTTCTCCCCTTTCTTCTGATCTTGGCCCTGTATCTCTATTTGATCCCCATAATAACAGTTTTAAGGGTCTTGCCCTGCCTAGCTTTAAAATGTACTATAAAGCTACAATAAGTAAAACAATATAGCAGAAGTTCAAGAAGAAACAAAATAATCTCAATATTCACTTTGTTTGTTTTTAGAAAACTCTCTC
>PVJL010010712.1:0-47424 GCA_004026885.1 Lyroderma lyra
CCCAATTTTCTGAGGACCCTCCACACTGCCTTCCACAGTGGTTGTACCAGTTTGCACTCCCACCAGCAGTGTACCAGAGTTCCTTTTTCTCCACATCCTCTCCAGCACTTGTTATTCCTTGTCTTGTTGATAATACCCATTCTCACAGGTGTGAGGTGGTATCTCATTGTGGTTTTGATTTGCATTTCCCTGATAGCTAGTGAGGATGAGCATTTTTTCATATGTCTGCTGGCCATTTGTATTTCCTCATGGAAGAAGTGTCTGTTTAGTACTTCTGCCCACTTTTTTTTTTTGTTTTTGTTTTTTTGTTTTTTTTTTCATTTTTAATTCATTTTTATTGTTAGATTTATTGGGGTGACATCTGTTAGTAAGGATTACATAGGTTTCAGGCATACAATTCTACAGTGCATTGTCAATTTGATGTATAATAAGTTCACCACCTAATGTGACTTCTCTTTCCATCACCTTCTGCCCACTTTTTAATTGGGTTATTTGTTTTTTTGTTGTTAAGTCTTATTAGTTCTTTATATATTTTAGATATTAGACCCTTATCTGATGCGTTATTGGCAAATATTTTCTCCCATTCAGTTGGCTGTCTCTTTGCCTTGTTGATGGTTTCTTTTGCTGTGCAGAAGCTTTTTAGTTTGAAAAATTCATTTCTTCCTGCAACATATAATTGGCTCTTACTTTTATGTCTAATCTGACAATCTGTCTTTGAGTTTGTGTATTTAGACCGTTGACATTTAAATGATCATTATGTTAAATTTAAATATTTTTCCTTTTGTCAAATATATTATTTGATTACCTTTTTCTCTTTATCTGCTTTGAAATAATGTATTATGTAACACTTCCATTTTGTTGACTTATAATTTACAATTCCTTTTTTAGTATTGTGATTGATTTAGGGTTTATTATGTACATGTTTCACTTTTCAAAGCTTACCTTCAAGCAATCTTCTACCACTTCATGTACTGTCTAAAAGCCTTAAATAATATAATTCTATTTTGTCCTTTAAAACCTTTGTGAAATTGTCATAATACATTTTACATTTATAAGCATAACCCCAGAGTACATTATAATTATTTTATTCTAAGCAGTAAATTATATGCTAATGACATTTAAATAAGAACACAATATATCTTATGTATTGACTCATAAAGTTACAAATCCCTGGCCTCTACATTCATCAGCGTAGACCCAGATTTTTCATCTGGCACTGTGTTCCTTCTGCCTGAAATTTAACAAGCATTTTCTCTTTGTTTTTGAAAGGTATTTTTACTTGGTACATAATTATAAATTGACAATTTTTTCCTCTCATTATTTTAATAATAGCACTACACTCTCATCTTGCTTGTCTTGTTTCCATTGATAAATCTGCTGTCACCCTTACCTCTGTTTCTCTGTTCCAATATGTTCCTCATTCTCTTGCTACTTTCTTTATTACTGATTTATAGCAACTTGATTTTCATTTGTCATTCCATTGATTTCTTCTTGTTTCTTGTGCTCAGGGTTCACTGAGCCTCTGGATGTGTGGATTTATACTTTTTCTGTCAAATTTATACCCCTTTTCTCACAAGTTTGGCTGTTTGAAGCTCTCACACAGCTCACTGATATTTTTTTCATTTGAGTTGATTCTGTCTCTCTGCCATTTAAATTTGAATGGTTTCTATTGTCCTGTCTTCAAGTTTACTTACTAATCTTTTCTTCTGCAAAGTCTAATCTAATTCAGCATGATTTTGAAAAAAACAGTAACACACTAAAACTTTTTTCTCTAGAAAGTTTATTTTGGCCTTTTTAAAATCAATGACATCTTTACTTAATTTTTTGTATTATATAATGCAGTTATAAAAGCCGTTTCAATGTATGAGTACAGTGATGGCCATAAAACCTGTATTTAAAAGGGGATGCAGCATTGTATGTGCCATTCCCACCTTTCCTGTTGACTCCCATTCTGCAGATGATAGTACCAGATGGTGACAACAGATTTCAGGCCAAGCTCATTCATGTGCAGACAATAAAAAACGCATCACGGATGCCACCAGACTAACAGGGACTGTGATAAAATCTGAAGAAATAAATGAACAAACTCTAAAATTGGTAAAATATAGCAATTAACAAGAAGTTGGAAATGTTTAGTGAAGGTGCTATCATACTAGAGCTGATGCTTAGTGACCAAGATTTTACTTGATGTAAGAACGCAAACTTCCCAGAAGAAAGAAGAGGTACAGATGAGGTGAGAAACATCCTGGTACATTAGGAGGACTTAAAATAGTGGTTGGAAAAGAGGGTGGGGGCTGGAAAAGCGGCTGAGATGGAAGTCAGGGCTCATATCCTGTCGTGAGAAAGGAACAAATGACACCCGTTGATCCTCAAGTTAAAATCCCCTTCAGATTAAATGAAAGTTGGGGGTCATTGGGAAGTAGACAAGATTACAGGCGAAAACAATGAGACATATTTATTGTTTTGTGAAATTTAATACAAAGGAGATGCGAAGAAACATGTGTTTAATGGTGGTTTGTGAAGGAGCTGGCTGAACCCAGAGGCAGAACTCTTGTCCCTTAGTGCTGACCGCCAGAGGGAGGGCTGAGGCAGGCCAGAGATCGAAATAGACTTATTTGATTATGAATGTCAATAAAAGGAGACACTTCCCTGTCAGTTGTGTCCACTACATGTGAGAGAGCTCCCAGAGCATGAACACACAAGAAGTTTCCATATCCTCTGAGGTATCAGAACATTTAGAAAACTAAAATGTAGGTGGACAGCTGCGTTTAGGAACCCAGAGAATGGGAATCAGACCTGGAATGGGACGCGTTCACTAGGGAGGTCCCTGGTCCTTGCCAAGAGGGGTTCTGAGCATGGGGGGAGCAAAGGTGCAGGAGGCAGCAGGCGGCTCCCTGTGTCCATCTTTTACACCACACTCGCCACCCTCATTGGAGTGCAGGCTCCTGTCCCCTTACTTTGCAGGTGTAGGCGAGATAGAGACATTGATCCTAAAATTCAGAGGCCTGCTCACAGCGCCACCTGGTGACCACAGGTGGGAGGCCAGGAGCGGCCTTAACAGACTGCAGAGGGTTAATCGATGGGTCCACAGCTGTGCAGAGAAGGAAGGATTCCAAGTGATTTGGTTATGTTACAGAAAATTGGGACATGTTTAATGGAATTAAATAGTTCATGCAATATATTATATCCTAGTACCTTCAGCATTTAATACAGAGTTGAGCAGACTACCTTTTTCTTCAATTAAAAAATTTTAATTTACATGAAAATGGATTTTTTTTTAGAAAACTGAAAAGAATCATAAAATGAACACTTGAATCTAACCACCCAAATTCAAAATTACTAACCTATTGCTAAAGTAAAGTCATCCATATGCATGTGTATGAATAGACAATTTTAGAGTAAATAAGACACCATGAAATCCTGATTGCATTTTCACAAAATAAGGGTATTCTCCTATAACTACAGTACCTAGACCACTCCTAACAGAAACGAGGGGGGTACCAAAGGTCATGATTCCTGTTCCATATACTGTCTGTAACTCCCCCCCACCCACCCAGCCTGGCCTTGAAGTTGAATTTTTCCCAGCAAGGAAGCTATCGATGCTGACATTTATGTCGCCAAAATCCTTGTGATCTTAGGCAATCTCCCCACCATCATTCCCCATTTTAATTTTTTAGTACATTCCCAGCAGCTTTTATTCAGTGGCACGCCTCTTCTTTTTCTTTCTGCGCTCTCTGGAGCCTCCAGGACATTCCATTCATCACACCAGCAATAGCTAGTGGTGTGTCTGGGGGCCTCGTGCGCAAGCGCAGACGACCTACTGAGCTCAATCCGTGCCTCGGACTTCGCTCTCCCAGGCTCCCAGGCGCCGCTGAGCTGGGCCCCGCTGGGGGCCTCTCAGCAGGGTCTGCTGCACAGGCGAGGTCAGCTGCTCTAGTCTTCCTCTGGGATCAGCTGGAGAGTTTGTATAAAGGACGTGTTTGTTCAGAACTCATGCTGCTTGCTGGTATGCTGCTGTTTCAGGCCTTGCCATGTAATATAATATTTGTTCTTGCTTTCTTTTTTGGCATGCAAATGTCTTCAACATCTGTGTATAAATTCTCATTATTTTAAGTCACATAACTCTCATCTACAACCAGATCTGTATATTTGCACTGTGCATACTTTTCATTCCTGTTTTAAAAAATGCATTCATAACTGTGTTTCAAAGAATCTTTTCAATTATTGTCATTTTTTTCAAGCATCTCTCTTTACTAGATTGAATGGGATCTTTGTTGTGTTGAGGAGAGGCAGATGTTGCACGTTTCCTGTTTTAGTGTTTTCCAGAAATTGTGTTTATCCACCTTTTTAGTATTTACCTGACATTGATGTCTATTGTTTCAGACTGAGCCTTTGATGCCTCTCTGACATAGTTCTTGTTTGAATAGGCTGCTGAGTGCCCTGGAGAGTGAAGATGGTATTCCTCAACTGTGTTGAACAGGAATTTCCTTGCAGGAAACTAAGAGACACAAAAGCAAGATCAGGGGAGAAACAATTCAAGGAAGCATCCTTACCAGGTATATCTCTGAGACTCAGTAGCGTCTGTCTGCTATGCAGGTAATGAAATACTTGATTTAATTGTCTAAAAACTATTCTGGAGGGTCCATTTGTTCCAGGTTTATGAGATGTGAATAATCAATGGATCAAAAGCATTGTTGCTTTAGGGTTATTTTTACTCCAAAATGTATGTCTGCTGACAGGGGCTCTGGGGGCCACTATTCTCTATACAAAATCTAAAGGTCAGATCTCAGTCCAATAATTACCCCTCATCTTCATTCTATTAGCCCATTAACTTTAATTTTACTTCCTATGAAGAGCAATTCTATGTTGCATGCAAACTACATAAAATGTGGCGTTTATGTAGCAAGATGTTTCTCAAATTTAAAGAAAATGGGAGGAGGTGTTTTAGGAACAAATAGAGGTGATGAGCTTTATTGTTTTCTCTGTATTTTGATGATAATTTTGTTTTGCTCTTATAAATAAAAACCTCTACTTGAATTATCTCACAATGCTGCAAGCTTGACAGCCACACATAGCAAATTGAAAAGGCAGGTTAGGGTCCCCATGGGTGGTTCAACCTACATACACACATTAGTTCCTTCATCCTTGGGCTGTTGCAAGATGGCCATGACACATAAGGACCCCTGCCTTTTTGCAATCAAGAAGATGTAAGTGTTGAGAACCAAGTTCAAGTGACTTTTCTGTGTTTTTGCCTTTTTCTTCTGCACAGCTCTAGTTGTGTCGCCCATGCCTCAGGGTAGTGATGCTGCACGTAGCAACCCTGTGTGCATGCATGCTGGCATGATTGTCTTCTCCTCTGAGCCCTGGGCTTGGTGAGGGGCACTGTGACAGACCGTGAGTGAACCAACATGGAGTGTCTGTCACACTCGCCTCTTCTGCATCTGGACAGTGTTCTGGGCTACCAAAGGCAGTTGGCAAGGAAGGCAGGGCCCCACCCCAAGTGCTTTTCCTGGCTCTGCATGATCCTAAAATCAGTGGCCAGTGATAAAAAGCTGGTGACAGAAGCCCAGGGAATTGACTCTGAGGCTTACCTGTTTCAATCACTTATTACTTGTAGGTTGAAGACTGGTAGTCATTTACTAAATACCTGATTTTGGCCATAAGAACAGTGACCACCTCATAAAAAACTGTGGGAATTCAATAGGTAGCTAGAACATACTTAATATTCAATCAATATTTTCATTGTTATTTTCTGAGCAGAGATGTTTCTTAAGTTGGTGAGCTGCAGTGCCTAAAGTAAAAAAAAAAAGAACCACAAAGAACAGCTATGCTCCCTCTTCACCCATCTTCACGTTGGCCAAAACTTACTGTTTGATTCCGGCTGTAGAATCAGGGCAGTCATCTGGACAGATGGGCACCCACATGGGAAACTGACAGCCAGTATGTGGCTTGCAGAGTCACTCCAGGAGACAGGATCTGTGCTGTGACCTAGTTCCCACACTCAACAACTCTGCAGTGAGAATATGCAGGAGTTCCTAGAACCATGCTCTATGAGACAGATACTAGTATGTTAACAGCCAAATGGGTTGTCACCTCTAAATTTCAAAATAGTGTATCAGGACTCTTGTTACTATTTTACAGAAACCTGTGATTCAGCCAAGTTACGAAATTTGCCCAAAGCCACACAGAAAATGGCAGGACTGGAAAATCAGCCCCAGCAGCCAGACTCCACAAATCTTATTCCTTGATTCTAAATCCTGCTGCCGACAGCACGTAAGTAGCAAAGAAATCTGGAATGGTAAATATTTTGCCTGGCTCCCTCACTTACAAGCTCTTGGTCTCATTCTCCTGTCCCCTCCAGCATTGCACTCTTTGAATGTTACACTGAAAAATGGCCCTGGCATCTCACCTTTGGCCTGTGACAATATAACTCTCATAATAATCTATAGGTAGGGGGTGGCCTCAAGCTGTGACCTGTACAGCAAGCAGCAGCCTCCAAAATCAAAGAACCTATTCTATGGTGTTCACTGAAACACCAAGAATTTACAAGTAAAACCTGAGAGCCAAGTATCCCACCCCACCCCGAAGATACACAGTTTAGTGGTATTTTTAAAGATAAGCAAAGCTGGGCAGCACTTAAAGTGGTAAGGACAGAATTTTAATCATATTATTGTAACATATTATTGCAGTAGGAAGGAGGGTCTTGTGTGCAATGAACTTGATTTCTTTTTGTACCGAAATGACTGGGCATTTCCAAGAGAGGATGAGGGGAAAGGTATGGACATGAGGGCAGGCTCAGTAGAGCCAGATAAGTGAACAAATGACCAAGGGTGGGTCAGTGTACATTAATCAGGGCAGTCTTGTTTGCTAGCTGACAATTACTGACTGTGGGAAGATTCTATTTTCCCACTGAGACTAGGAGACAGAGTCTATATCCATCCTAATTTCATTTCCAAGGAAAATCTTTCAGGTCCTTGAGAAAGACATCCCTGAGTTGAAAGAGATACATATACATCTCAAAGGGACAGAGGAAGGATTCAAAAGTGTCATCCCATTTTAGTACATGCTCTAAGAAAAGTGGGCCCATTATCAGGTGTTGGTGAGAACAGTAAATTCTTTTGGCAGTCTCGAGTCACTCTAGAGATTGAGCTGTTAGAAACTACGATAGCATTTGTTTAAATCTCTTCATGTATGGAGAGAAGGATAGACAAAATTATTTGTACTGAGCATCTGTGGATTTTTTATGAACCAAGATTGAGGCCCAGTTGAGATGAAGGCTCAGCGGAACCTGGTGAAAGTTTGGTCAAGGAGAGAGTCTGTCAGTATCAAAGACAGCACTGAATGCTAAAATTCATATGGAATCTCAGAAGACCCCAAGCCATCTTGTAAAAGCCATCTTGAAAAGGGACAAGGATGAAGGTCTTAAACATCTTGGTTTCAAAACTAATTACATAGCTATAGGAATTATAACAGTGTTAGAGCATAAAGATAACCCAATGGAATAGAATAGAAAGCTCAGGAATAAACCCTTGCATATATGGTCAAGTGATTTATGGCAAGGGTGCCAGGATCATTAAGTGGGAGAAAGACAGTATTTTCAACAAATGGTGTTGGACAAATTGGTGTCCACATGTGAAGTATGAAGTCTCACCCTTACCTTATACCATGTATAAAAGCAACTCAGAATGGATCAGAGACCTAAATATAAGTTCTAAAAGAGGGGTGTCGAATATTTTGGCTTCCCTGGGCCACATTGGAAGAAGAATTGTCTTGGACCACACATAAAATACACTCACACTAACAATAGCTGATGAGATTTAAAAAAAAAAAAAAAGAGGAGGGTCACAAAAAAAATCTCATAATGCTTTAAGAAAGTTTATGGGGAGTTCCCTGGTAGTATACTGGCTAGACTTCAGCACTCTCAATGCCACAGCCTGGGTTCAATTCCTGGCCAGGGAACCAACCAAAAAAAAAAATAAAGAAAATAAAAAGAAAGAAAGTTTACGAATTTGTGTCGGGCTGCATTCAAAGCCATCCTGGGTCACATGCAGCCTGTAGGCCACAGGTTGGACAAGCTTGGTCTAAAACTACAAAACTTCTGGAATAAAACATAGAGGAAAGCTTAATAACAGTACAGGGGAATGGGAGACATGAGGAATTATTGTTTAATAAGCCCAGAGTTTCATTTTCACAAGATATAAAGAAGTTTAGAGATGGGTTGCACAACAGTGTGAAGATACTTAATATTACTGAACTGTACTTAAATATGGTTATGGTGGTAAAGTTTGTATTGTGTATAATTTACCACAATTACAAACTTTTGAAACTTAATTTTAGAAAGACAGTATTTCCATACATATCTTCTTATATGTGAATAAATTAATGTTAGCTCTCCCAAATTACATGAACAGCTTCAGCATTGTCCTAATTTCACTCAAATTTTTAATCAGATGGAAAGTAGGAATTAACATCATCTAATTTTCATAGAAGAAAAATGGGGCTTATTTTAGACATTTTATTTATTTAGGAGTTGAATATTTATCCATGTCACTGTTCTTTCTGGGCTTACTGCCCTCCACTAGAAACCCCATAGGGACTAACACTGTGATGTGTTTAGGGAACCAGAGATTCAAATCACCACCCATCACAGTTGTCTACTCTTTGTTTCTCCCCAGCAAATCTGTGTCATCCCTGTAGTGACTTTTTATATTATTCCCATCTATTTGATAACCATTGGCTCTTTTAAAATGGAGAATATTCAAATATATGGTGGAAAGAGAACTGACTCTGGGTAGTGAACACCCATGCAACACATACATGTTCCACTGTGGAATTGTACACCTGGAACCTATGTAATTTTTGCTAACCAATGTAACTCCAATAAATTTAATAATAAATTTTTTTGTCTTAATTTGGGTAGTTCCCTGGCTGGGAATCGAACCCAGGCCACAGCATTGACAGCGCCAAGGCCTTAGCCACTACACCACCAGGGAACTCCACCTAAAAATTTTTAAAATGAAGAATATTAAATGGCAGTCACAGCACTGAGCAAGATGTACAATTAAAAAGTTACATTATAATGGGAAAGAGAGAGGCAGAATGTAAGTTCAATGTATTTTATTAGTCCAAGGGAAAAGTAACTAAGAATAACTTGAGTAGTCAGGAGGTCAGTTGCTAGGGCTGCCACAACAAAATACCACAGGGTGGGTGACTTTAAAAAATAAACAACATTTATTTTCTCACACTTCTGGAGGCTAGAAGTCCAAGATCAAGGTACTGGCAGATTTGGTTACTTCTGAGCCCTTTCCTCTGACTTGTAGATGGCCACCTTCTCATTGTGTCCTCACATTTCCTCTGTGTTATCATGCATGATGTCCCTGTATGTCCAGATTTTCTCTTCTTATAAGGTCACTTTTAATGGTCTCATTTTAACATAATAGTCCCTTTAAAGGCCCTATCTCCAAATGCATTCACATTCTCAGGCATGGGGTGTTAGGGCTTCAACATATGAATTTTGGGGGGACACATTTAGCACATAACAAGTACCAATACAGATGTAAAGGATACAAAAATAATAGAATTATCACCCAGATGTTCGAGGGTAACAAGGCAAGGAGGATGACCTGTTCATAAAACTTCAACTGGGCATTGGGGCAGGAGGTAAGTCTGAAGGTGTAGGCAGCACTCTTACTACTTCATGCAAAAGGTGTAGATTGAAAATTTGTACTATTAAAAAGGGATATTGGTGTTTTTAACATGGGTGGCACTAATAATTCAAAGAAGGAAAGAACAAAAATAAGGAAATTGCTACAATAACCCATTTATGTTTAAGGTGGGTTTATTAAGCTGAAACTCATCCTTTTCCACTAGGCAATTCAATGTATTTCAACAATGGCATCTAGTAATGCAACCACCACTGTGATTAAGAGACAGAACATTGCTCAACACCCCCAAATTCTCTGTGGTGCTCCTCTGTCGTTTATTCCTAAGTGTATCATATTTTAGATGCCATTGTAATATATATTTTAAACTTCTATATCCCATTATCCTCTGTTAGTATATGTGAAGACAATTGAGTTTGACCCATTCATTTTTGAAAACTAATGGAAATTGAGTGGCAACTCTTTGGCATGTACTTTGCTACCTTTAAGTGTTGGACAAATGGACAACAAAGATAATCTTTCTCCTTGAGATGTTGGTCAAGCAATGATTTTAATCAGAAGTGCAAGTCAAACTAGATGTGCAGTAGCATGGAACGTGCATTACTGTGTTTCAATCTACAAGATGTAGTGCCATGCAACCTGAATTTAAATGGTCATTCAAAGTGTTCTGGAAAAAGCAACTTATGATTAAACACATAAAGAACAAGCAACGGAAAGCAATGTAAATTAGAGCTAAGGCAGACAAAAGAAGGAATTGCTTTCAGGCAGGGACCAGTGAATGTATATAGGAGTCAAAATATTTGAGATGTCATATGAAAAAAGCAATTTCTGTACACTCAGAGAAAACTGGAAGTGAATGACCAGGCTAGATGTTTGTAGGATTTTATTACACGTTCAAGTGTCATGAGTGGGATGTGACTATCAAAATAGTGGTCTCACACATGTTTGTGTCTTTCCACAATAAAGCCATAGATCTAGTCCTATTAGCTCGTTTGTCATGGGCATTAACCAAGGCTCTGGCCAGAGAATCACCTCCAGTAGTTGAGGTAAAGCATTCCACACTAGAAGGTCACACAGATTTGCAAGCAATAGAGTTGGGCAAAGCAACCGAGTCTCATAAAAGAAGGATAGAAAAGAGAGTCCAGGGGAGTTCCCTGGTGGTGTAGTGGCTTAAGGCTTCAGTGCTGGCGCTATCAATGCTACGGCCTGGGTTTGATTCTCAGCCAGGGAACTACCCACATACAAAAACAAAAACAACAACAAAAAAAGAGTCTGGTGTTCAGCGAGAGTCCCTATGGCACTGGGGTGTGTAGTATTAGGTGTCAGGCCAGGTTGGTGAGACGGTCAGGAGGCAAGGCTTTAAGCACTTTGTTTGGGAAGAGTGCAGGTACAGCTGTCAGCTCATCTGTTGAGGCCTGAGCGATGATCTGTCAGAGAGCTCTGATTTTATGCTCCAGACTAGGTGTGCTGCACCCATTTGTAGTTTGATAAAGCCATCCAGAGGGTCACGTCCCACCCTGTGTCTGGAGATATCTGGATAGGGCATTCACTGGGTACACCTTTCACATGATGTTTTGGCATGACTGTCACTTTGTGACTGTCATAACTGTCAGTTATTAGGGTCCATTTTGTGTTCATAATCAATGCCCTATACAATATGTGTTTGGATTTTATAGTTTTTCATGTTTCATCAAATTCTGCTTACTAGGAACACAGCTTGCATAATTGTAAAACAAAGGGTAACAAGGCAAGAAGAATGAGCTGTTCATATAACTGTGAGCAGGCACTGGGGCAAGAGATAAGTCTGAATGAGAGTTTTAGAGTCTTGTAAATTTGAAGGAAAAAATATGGGGTTTAGAGTCAGATGCTGCATAGGTAAAGGGAAGAGGCTGGGGTTGGGGAAATGAGAGATGGATGAAGACGCAGGAGAGTGGCCACAGAAAAATTTAGTATTTTCAGGATACAACCTTCTCTTGTTCCAGTTGGACCATAAACGCTCCTCCTACAAGGAGAAAAATTCAACTCCAAACACAGGTTATTCTCATGCCTTAAACTCATCTTCTCAAATTTCAGAAGTACAGATGACAGTTTTGGGTACTCAGGAACTGCTGGACTCACAGCGCCATCTAGCATAAACAGAACGTAATTAAAATAAAAAGTTCCCAAAAAAGTTGGGATCCAGGAGCCAGAAGTGCCTGTGTTCATTTGAGCAGGATTTTAAAACTATTCATTTCAAAAGTGAACCATAATGCATAATCGCTGCAGGTGTGTATGTGATTATTTATTCTGGGTAAAGATGCAAGGAAGCCTGGCCCATATCCACTTTACAGCTTTCCATGTGTCACTTAAGGGTTAAAAGTTGGTGTGACTCCTGTTTGACTAAGTCAAGCTTGTCCAACCTGCAGCCCACAGACCACACCTGGCCCAGGATGGCTTTGAAAGTGGCACAACAGAAATTCATAAACTTTCTGAAAACATTATGAAAATTATGCACAGATCTTTATCTTTTTAAAGCTCATGATCTATCCTTAGTGTTTAAGTGTATTTTATGTGTGGCCCAAGACAATTCTTCTTCCAATGTGGCCCAGGGGTGCCAAAAGGTTAGCCACCCCTGGACTAACTCATCAGTAACGAACATGCAGCAGTGTATCACTATGGACAACCATACAGTTCCTATTTGCTTGTAAATCTAGTTGAGTTGACTGCATTGTCACATGCATCTCTTCAGAACTGTGTGCTTACAAACACACCGTTTCCATTCTTCAATCGAACGCGAGTTCATGAGTGTAATTTCTTGATAGGCAGAGTTTTGAAATCGTTTTGCAGTCTGATAGAGACGCTTCTGTGGGAGGCTCCGCGGCTGGGTCGCGCCCCGGACACCCCGCGGGCCCGACCTGGGCCACACAGGGCAGCTGTCAGAGGGCCCCGCTCGGCACCGCAGCTCGCAGGACGGGCGCCATTGCAGGCGCAGCCGGCGCACTCGCAATGCTTTGTGGGAAGGTCACGTGGCCTGCGCGCCGGCCCGCGGCGATCTCAGCAGCCGTTCCTGTGCCAGTCGCCCAGAGTGGGCGGGGCCCAGAAGCGGTGCAGCGGCTTTTCCAGTCCGGCTTTCTGTTTCCGCGATCTTCTTCCGGTCCGTTTGCTTTAAGGCACCGCTGGGAGTTTCCTTTTGCTTGTTGGCTCCGCAAAGGCTGTGAA
The DNA here is from genome assembly GCA_004026885.1 of Lyroderma lyra. NCBI lineage: Eukaryota > Metazoa > Chordata > Mammalia > Chiroptera > Megadermatidae > Lyroderma > Lyroderma lyra. Next base: position 12,861 of record PVJL010010712.1, read on the forward strand.
CAAGTACGAGTATTCTTCCCATAAAGAAAAAGGAATCATCCCTAGGCTTTGTATCATTGTTTTAGTTCTGACTTTTACATTTTGTGTGAACCTCGGTTTTTTCTGTTCTGCTTTTTAAAAAAAATAGTACTGTGGTTTTTCCACAACCCATTCTTCCCCTTTATATAGTTATATAAACATTGCCTAAAATCGTAATTTTATAGTCTTCCTTTTAAAATACGAATCCTTTTCATTTGGTTTATTGCATGCACCTGTAAAGTTTAAGTATTTTTCAACAATAACGCAACTTGAGTGTCTTTATGGGATACTAACTAACCATTTTTATGCTGTTAAGATTCTCTTGGTTCTCAATAGCTTTTTATTTTCTTTTACAACAAGATGTCTTTACTATGAGAGGATTTTTTGGGTTTCAAGGCCAAACTTAACACACACACTCCCGAATCTCTGTATTCACATTATATATACTATACTATTTTTAAAAATGTTTTAGGGTTGCACAAAGTTTTACAACTTTTAAAATAGCTATTGGACATTGCTTTTCTTTGTGTCTCGGTGTATCTTACTCCTTTACCCTGGCTCTCACCTTAGAACTGATCATTCAGTCTCCAAATAATTTTTATAATTTGTACTGCCTCTGTTTACCTATGTTACTCTTCTGGTTCTGGGCTTTTCTTTCTTTTTCTTAAAAAATTATTCCCCCAATTCTGTAATTCACAGGTTAACAATTTTTTTTTTCTGTAAAGGGTCAGATAGTAAATATTTTAAGCCTGGGGCGCCTTCTGGTGTGTGACAATTACTCACCTCTGCAGTTAGAGCACTGAAGCAGCCATGGACCCTATACAAATGAAAGGGCAGGGTTGTATCCCAGCAAAGCTTAATTTACAAATGCATGATTTGACCAAGGAAGGTAGTTTCTGACCCTGCAGCTTAATCAGTTCCTTGCTCATGGTAAACAACACTGTAGTTTATACAACCTCAAAAGGTATGTTTATTTTATTTTGGTTGTTAATTATTTTGATTTTGACTTCATTTTATGCTTCGTGATGAAATGTTTAAGCAAAAAAGATGGTAAAGTAGACTTTATTCAGGACCATTGCAATAGGTATAGGGACCACTGTTGATGGGATTTTACGGTAAGAGGGAGAGGTTAAGTTTTATTATAAATACATCATGAGCAAGTGAGAATTTATAGCCACGGATGAGGGGTAGGAATCAGAAGATAGAACCTTACTAAGGAAGCATCAGGGATAAGAGGAGTTCTGGCTACATCAACCTAACAATATTCTTGTTGAAGACAGCTGGGCTTCTCAGACACAAATTGAAGGAAGGTGGAGGATGAAGAACTTGATTAGATAATGAAGATAATTAACTATCCAGGGTGGGAGGTTCTGGTCAAAGTGACTGATTTAGCAGGCTTCTTGCTATGACTGGATTTTATAAGAAAGTGCCTAGATGGGACTAAGGGAAGATTCAGGAGCCTGACTAGAGTTTGATCAAGCAAAGAATTTTTTTCAGTAAAAAGTGAAGAAAAAAAGACTTTTTAATTTTATATATTATTTTTTTTACTATTAAGAGAATTTTACCTTATACTCCTGGTTCCAGAAATTGATCATTGTCATGCACTATCACAGGTAAGTAGGCTGACCAGATGTTCCTTTTTAAATGGGACAGAAAACAACAGTGCTGTCCTTTTTCAAATGGTATGTATAGTCAGCCTACTGACACCTTGACTTCAGCTCAGTGTGAGACTAGGCTGACCATATGTACTGTTTGAAACAGGACAGTACCATTGTTTCCTGTCATGTTTAAAATGGGATGTCTGGTCAGCCTACCAGTAGACTTGTGTCCTTTTCCTTACATAGATTTATAAAACACCTTAATATATGTCACTACATTTCTTCTTCGTGTGTTTAAATATATTTTACATACTATATAAGGATAATATTAATTTAAGATAGTACTTAACTTAGAAGTTAGTTTGTGCCAGGCATTGTTCTGAAATTAAAACTCAAAAAATATATATGGAATTTATTAATTTAATCATTGCACAGATGGGGAAAAAAAGGTAAAATGTATTTACAATTGTAAAGCAGCCATTAGTGGTGGTATGAGCACACAAAACCATTCTTTCTTTCTTGTGCAGAAACCATGGCATTCACTCTTGCGCTGGGATGAACACCATCATATATTTCTGTTGGTTTATGGCCTGAGAGATACATCCTGCCTAAAACCTGTTTTTGTAAATAAAATTTGATTGGAAAATCCATACACAACCTTTTTATTGTCTGTTGCTGCCTTCATGCTACAGTGGTGAAGTTCAGTAGTTTTGAGAGAGACAACATGGCTGATAAAGCCAAAAATATTTATTATCTGGCATCCACCCCTGGGATTTCAGTATGGAACCTGGGGAGTTCAGTCTTTGCTATGCTAATTAGATGAGATCTTCAGTATGACAGAGTGGGGCAGGCATCCTGTGATGTCATAAACTACGTCATTTGTCAGCTCTCCTCACTCTACAACCTCCCAGGACTTTCTGCTTCCAATCCACTTCACCTTTCATTCCTCTGGCCATGACTTTGACCATGCCTGAGGTGATCAGAGGAGAGAGGGGGAAAAAATGATGAGGTTTGACCCCACTGCCTTGGAACTGCAACTCCTCCCAATGGAGAAGAAAGTTCCCCTACTCTTAGTTCTCTGTTCTTGTGACTTCCTTTAGCTGCCACTGTCACCATGACAACAGGGTGGCCTCCTGATTTGGGAAAGAGAGATTGGGGAAAAGAAATGGGGGTGGTGAGGGAAATTCTGCACTCTCTGAGAGAAGAGGTTCCATTTTTAACCTTCAGGCTTGAACCTGAGGGCTTCTCCCCACAGTGCTCACCTCTGGGTTTCTCAATGTGTTAAGTTCAGGCAAGGAGACACATGAGGGAAAGAAAAGAAAACTCACCACTAGTTAATTCAGTAGTACTTCCCAATCCCCTATTCCTCCTCATTCCCTGTTACTATTTACTTTCAGGGTCTTCAAACTTTCTTAGCTACTTTCAGCTCAGTGGGACAGGCAGCGTGCTTATCCCATCTTAACTGGAAAAGGAACATGTAGGCAGCTTGTTCCACCTTTTAAATTTTGACCAAAAATATACTCAATTTATGTTCACAAATTCATATTTATACCCATAAAACATCATGTGAAACTCAAGTTCTTCATCTTTAATCTGTTTATATTCTTAGTAAAGCTTCAAGTACTTATTAATTATAATGATGTTGAATATCACTTTTTTGTTAGTTGACTAAGAAGGGCATCTTTAATATGAAATACAGATTTTAGTAAATGTTTTCTGTTATGACATTTCTGTAATTTTTCACTGTAATACACCTAGTGGGTATCAAGGTGGGCAGAGAACTTTGCTCTGAATCTTGTGTTGCATTTTAAATTTTCATGAATTTTACACAACATGGATTTATTTAATATAATTTTAACATTTGTTGTTTGATCCTGTGAACTTTTGACATAAATGTAATGCAAGTATTTATACCAACTGCAAATGAACCATTTGTACTTCAAAATAAGTTTTCACGGAGCTAAGTTTAAAATTCAGTTCTTCCTGAACATATATTTGTGCATAATGGGCTATGTCCACATTATCAAGTCACCTGGCAAAGAATAACATCTTCTCATTGTACCTCCTTATATATGTTCTTTCCCCTTTATGCCTTCTCCTCCCTGAAACTGGCAGTGACAGTTATGTTTTCTACTCCATATGCCTTTGTAGGATCCCAGCACTATTGTCCTTTTCCAAGTGAATAGTCTCCTTGCTAAGCCTCTGCATCGGTACCCAATGAATTTGGCTGTTAATTGTGATTATGATTACTTAATGTCTTCAAAATTTTAACTTTTATTCTATCTAATTAGTTCTCCAGACCACACAGAATTTAATGCATGTTTTGTTTTGGAAAGTTAGTTGCAATTGCTGGTAGAGTTGCTGAAAATGTGTAAAAGAAAAAAAAAAAACAGAAGGAACACACAGACTATAATCAGAATAAAGGGAATCATATTTAGAGATGTTTTCTAACTTGCTTACATATTACATAACATTTGGCTTTTTTTTTTTTTTTTTTGGTGGGTCCCTGGCTAAGAATCGAACCCAGGCCGCAGTGTTGGGGATGCCGAGACCTAGCCACTACACCACCAGGGAACTCCATGTTACGTAAAATTTGAATTACTTACTTATAGATACATAAATCCATCTTTGGCTTCATTGATTTTCATTTCATTAGGAATGCAGAAGTCTCAAGTGGAGGCAGGGAAAATCTACATGTATCCCTTTTCATTTCACCTTTCAGTGGTGACCACATCACAATCCTTTTGTTTCTTTTCTAAATACATATTGTATTTATAAAATACTTATGTGAATTATTCTGAGGGTGTATCTATGAGTGTGTGTGTGTGCACGTGTGTGTGTAAATATGACCCTAATAATGGTAGGAAGAATGGTTATGCATAGAACTCTGATGCCATAGGATGTGTCAGAACTCTACTTATGGGGATAACAGAAATTCTGCACGATGTACTATTTTATCCATTAAATGAGTGAGGACATTAAGTATGTAAGTAGAATAACTGATGCAGGTTCATAAAGTCCTTAATAGATATCATCAGAAGACTGAAATCTAGCTCTCTAAATGCAGACACTACTCTCTTCATCATATTGATGGATAAACCCCTTATATCTGTTGGTTTTTCTCAGACCTGTGAGTATAATAGTTCTACTGTGGATTTTTGTTAGAGTTCACAAAGCTGCCCTTCTGTCTTATTCTTTCTTCCTCACAACTGACTTGGAAGCAGTTCTGGGTACCCGAGGCCCCAGGAGCTATGGGGGCAGGGAAGGACTTTAGGTATGTTGTTTGCTATTTGCTTAAGAATTTTGTCTTTGTTGTACTGCAGTTTACCAAATATGACATAGATGCAGACTTGGACACGAGGTCTCCACACCCACAACCCAGAGTCCTTGCTCACAGGGAAGACTTGGATTTCCTAGTAACTGCCTGGTATGTAACTTTCTTGTGGATTCTGAATTTACACTAATGTGTGTCAAATCATACTCTGTCATTGTTTTAGCCTTATGTTAAAATGAAACACCATAAACCTCTGAACTTTATGAATCTCTGAGCCCTAAAATGTTTCATCACCAATGCAGATGGTCAAGCGAAAAAAGGGAATGAGAGACAGAGTGTCCAATCTCTTACTCATGTCAAATTTGATAACCAGGGGTCCCAGGAAAGCTCTCAAAATTAACCAAAGTGATGGCGCAAACTGTAGGATCCATAATATTGGTCGTTGATTTTTCCCTGACCTAGTATTTTTCTATCTAGAGTGATGCGTAGGCTAAGAAAGGAAAAAGCTACACACAAGAGAGGACATTATACTTTTTTGTTTGTTTATTGTTCATCATAAAACTAGTTATCACTGAACATTTAATTCTGGATATTCATACAGGCCAAGGAATTGGGATTTTATTAAAATTCCTTGACCACCCATGAGGCACATATAAAGGCTATCCAGAAAAAAAAATCCAGCCATTGTCTACAAAACAAGAATGGTTAGATGGGTAGATACTTTCCAGACAGCTCTTTTATACTTAAGGTAAGAAGGTATCACTTATGTCACATTCACAGGTTTGTGAGGAGAATGAGCAAAGAGATGGGGATAAATCAGTAGGCAGGAGTCACATCACGTCTATCTGTATTGTAACAGGATGCTACTAGAAAACTTCAATCTACCAAAAGACAAAATAGTATTTTGTATACTCATATGGCTAATTTCAATATGGAAAGGGAGGTTCATGCACCATTGTATTCCCTTTCACAAGCTGAAATATTGAGCCACCCATGTAGCATTGGCTCTGCTCTGTGTCCAAGTAGAAAACTTCCCTGCTGCCTCAGATATGGCAATAAAATGGGAATTCTGACAGATGGAGAACTTGTTTTCATTGACATAAAAATGATATATAAAAAGTAACAGTAAAGTATATGGTTATGGACTGATCGTGTGTCCCCCTATCACACACACATGGAAGCTCTACCTCCCAATGTAATGGTACTTGGAGGTGGGACCTGTGGGAGGGAGGCTTAGATGAGGTCATGAGGATGAGACCCTCATGATGGGATCAGAGCCCTTATAAGAAGAGGGTGTGGTGTGTGTGTGTGTCTGTGTGTGTGTGTAAACGCATGTGCTCCCTGACCTACAATGGGGTTATGTTCCAATAAAATCATGTATCTTCAAGTGCAGCCAGTAAGGAAAGGCCACACGAACACACAGTAGGGAGGACGCTGTCTACAAGCCAGAATGAGAGTCCTCACCAATAAGTGAATCAGCTGGCACCTTGATCTTGGACTTCCCAGCCTCCAAAACTGTGAGAAGAAAGTCTGTTTTCTAAGCCACACAGTCTATACATTCAGTTATACCAGGCCTGGGCAGACTTTCACAGGGCAAGGGCTACTTCTCCAAGTTTCACAGTCCATTAGCTCTTTAATTTAGTATTCTAGTGATCATCCTAAAATTGCTTGGTCATCCACTGTGGACCCTGATTGATGTCTTGTCCAGCCCTATGTTATACCATCCCACAGCTACTAAGCCCTGTGTTATACCACCCCGTACCTACTATGTTTATGGTGAGGGAAAAAATAGTGCTTTAGCATGAGCCTCAGCATAAACACATCTGAAGCTCTGGGGAAATACTATTATATAAAGTATAACTAGGTTTTGAAATCATGCATGCGTTCTGAGTTTATTGGTTATTCATCAACTTCATTGGGAGCATTGGTCTTAGGAATGTTGTGGATGTAATTGTCAAGCCTTAGGTCTCACAAGGTGCTGAAACCAAGCCTGGTCTTCAAGGGCAGAGTCTGGGCAAGTGAAGGAGGAGGAGCAAACCCAAGATGTCCTTCCCATCAGAAGCGTCTGCAGGCTTTTGGTTGACAAGCTTCTCATCCCAAGCATCCCTGGGAAGCTCTGGAAGTTGGACCGTGTAGGTACCTTTAGATTCATATTCTAGCTGCCTCTTCATACCCTATGCATATTTGCCTCTGCAGTTGTTGGAGTCTTGGTAATTGAATTTGAATTTTTATGTTCTTTTATGGAATGAATGGTTCAATACTATAACACCATTTCTGTTTCTTTTGCCAAAATAGTCTTTTATAAATTCAGCCATGCTAGATTGAGATTTTAGACAAAAGTTATGTTGACTGTCTAACCACTTTGAGACTAATATAATATTCAATGTCAACTATAATTGAAAAATAAAAATTAAAAATTATTTTGAAGCTAACCATATGACATAAATTTTACTAACAGGAAATAAATTACCACCTAAAGTTGTAATATTTTGGCAAGCATGTGTTTTTTAATTTCCAACTTTATTGAAACATAATTGACATATTATGTGAGTTTAAGGTGTACAACATGTTGATTTATACATGTGCAGCTAATATCTCAATCATGTCACGTAATTACCATTTCTTTTTTTGTGCTGAGATCATTTAAGATCGACTTACTTAGCAACTTTCAAATATATAATACAGTGTCATTAGCTATAATCACCATGTTGTATCTTAGAGTTCAGAACTTGTTCATCTTGTAACTAGAAGTTTCTACCCTTTGACCAACACCTCCCCATTTCCCCAACCACCAGCCCCTGTAACTACTATTCTACTCGTAGCATTAAGCATTTTTAGACTCTGTATATAAGTGATATCATACAGTGTTTGTCTTTCTCTGTCTGACTTATCTCACTTAGCAGAGTGCCATCAAGTTTTATCTATGTTGCAACAAGTGACAGGATTTCCTTCTTTCTCACGGCTGAATAATATTCAACTGTATATATATGAGGGCTGTTCACGAAAAATTCATCCATTGTCAATATAATGAGAACAGTTTGTGGCTGGTTACTTTCTAGACATCATACACACACATATATATGAGAGGACTGACAATGAAGTTTGTGAACTTATCCTAAAAAAGTGATGCATACCTCACTGCTGAATATCACTATGGTCACCTTCAAAGTATTCCTCTTGGGAAGCTGTACACCAATGCCTAGTTCACCTTTCAAAGCAATTTTGGAACTCTTTTTCTGGAACGGCCATCAGAGCTGTCCTTGTATTACCCTTGATGTCCTAAATGATCAAAATGTCTTCCTTTAAATATTTCCTTTATCTTCAGGCAAAGGAAAAAGTCACTGGGGGCTAGATCAGGTGAGTAGGGAGGGTGCTCCAACACAGTTATTTGTGTGCTGGCTAAGAACTCCCTCACAGACAGTGCTGTGTGTGCTGATACATTGTCATAATGCAAGAGCCATAAGTTGGTGAAAAGCTCAGGTTGTTTTTGTCTAATTTTTTACTTCCAAATAGTAAACTTGTTTGACTGTTTGTCCAGTTGGTACAAATTCATAATTGAACAATCCCTCTGATATCAAAAAAGTTAGCAACATCGTTTTGACTCTTGATTTGGACTGATGGAACATTTTTGGTCATGGAGAGTTGGCTGACTTCTATTGTGCACCTTGAGTCTTTGTTTCAAGGTCATATTGGTACACCCATGTTTTGTTATCAGTGATGACACAGCTCAAAACATCATCTTGGCTCTCCAAAAGGTCTTGGAAAACTTTGCCTCTCCTTTGTTTTTGTTCATCAGTGAACTCTTTTGGGACCATTTTGGCACACACCTTTCTCATGCCAAGATTTTCAGTTAAGATTTTTCAAACTGCCTCTGTATTGATGTTTACTTGATCTGCTATGCTTCTTACAGTTGATCAACGATTTTGACACACATTTCTATAAATTTTTGTAATGTTTTCATCATTACTGATCGCCCTGACCTCTCCTCATCAGTGACACTTTCTCTCCCATCAGAAAACTGTTTAATCCATTTGTACACTGCTCTTTTCTTCATGGCATTATCCCTATAAACTTGCACAAACAGTTCTCTGATTTCACTTCCACTCTGTTAAGTTTAATAAGAAATTTAATGTTTGTTTGTTGCTCTAATTTAAGCTACAACATTCTCTGGCAACACACAAAAACAACAACAATAATGAACACCACTCAGCAAGACACCACCACATGTCAACACAAACACAGCTGTGAGACACAGATATACCAATGTTATGAAACTTTACTGAGTTGTTTGTACAGTGCTGCCAATGTAAGGGCACAGTGGCAAGTTCGTGAACTTGATTGTCAGATTTTGAGTATGATGACAGCACTGATGGCCACTACAGAAAAAGAGTTCCAGAATTGCTTTGAAGGGTGGACAAGGCACTGGCATCCATGCATAGCTTCCCAAGGGGAATACTTCAAAGGTGACCATAGTGATCCTCAGCAATGAGATATGTAGCACTTTTTCTTGGACGAGTTTGCAAAATTAATTGTCCCACCTTGTGTGTGTGTGTGTGTGTGTGTGTGTGTATACTTATATACATATATTCATATCTTCTTTATCCATTCATCCACTGACAGATATACACTATCCAATTGAAGCAATATTAATGACTGCTAGTATTTATAAAGAATGCTGTATATCTCAGGTGCTGATTATAAGTGTGTCATTGTTAATACCCATGGTCACTATACACATTGTGTAATATGCTAAGTGTACAGAAATGTAAGGAGGAATGGGAAAATCAGGAAGAAGAAATGCTGAGATGATGACACTGAGCCCATATTTCCTCTGCAGAGACCACATTCTTCACTGTGGTGCTGGGGTACACACCTCACATGGTTCTGTAGCCCCTCGTCATCCACTGTGAACAGTTTTTGGATTCTTTTAAATTATGCTCTCTTAAAAGTTTCCATAGTATTACTATGTCATTGTACCTATGGGCTACAGTGATTTCCAGTTTGCTATTTTTCCTTGAAATTTTAATATTTATTTTGTTTGTTTTGTTGTCATTATTGTTGTTTGCTACAAAACAATGTTGGAATGAACATCCCTGAATGTAACTAAGCCCATGTATGCATTTTGTTAGAGAGATTTGTAAGGTCACAAGCTGTTCCTTTAAAATATTGCTAGATTCTGCCCAACTGCTTTTTAAATCTTCTCAGTATCCTAAGATGACATGATTAGCTTTTACTCATTTTTTTAGATAGAATCAGAATCATTTTAATATTTATAAAATATATCACCTCACATATAATTTCTGACTAATTTTTTATTGTTAAATTTATTGAGGTGACATTGGTTAGTTAAAAATTACATAGGTTCCAGGTGTACAAATTCTACAACCCATTGTCTGTGTGTTGCATCATGTGTTTGCCACCCAGAGTCCATACTTATGTCCAACAAAACAGACTTCAGGATAAAAAAAATGTAATAAGAGACAAAGATGGACATTTCATAATGATAAAGGAGACAACAAGAAGACATGATATTTATTAATATATATTCCCCAGTCAGGAAGCACCAAAATTTACAAAGCAACTACTAACAGAGCCAAAAGGAGAAACTGACAAAAACACAATTATAGTAGGGGACCTAAATACCTGCTTGACAGCCATGGACAGATCATCCAAAGAGAAAATAAATAAGGACATGTCAGCTTTAAATGATACATTATAACAATTGGACATAATTGACATTTACAGGACACTCCATCCTGCAACACAAAAACTATACGTTCTTTTCTAGTGCACACGGGACAATTTCTGACTAATTTAACCATGTTGTTTTATTAGCTATTTCACTACTGTCTGTCTTCCTTCCCTGAGTGTCTCTCACCTCTGCAGCACCGGGTCAGCCCCCACCTAAACCACAGGGGTAGAAGTAACCAGACGAGAGAGCAGAGGCTGTCGAGATGAGACAATGTTGGGGAAGGACTTGGAGGCTGCTGCCTATGGATTCTCATTTTAGATGACTCTCCAGGTGTTGCACGGGCATCTTTCAAGCCACAAGGTATAAAATAATAATGCCTCACTACACTTGCATACAGAAGCAACGAGTTTAATAACACCTATGCCAGGCAAAATCCCAGGGGGGAGCAGATGAGGATCCACACAAAGCTTAGGAATGTCCTCAAGGACCCCGCACCCATCTGATGTCCATGTCTCATTGGGCAGCTCTTCTCTTCTTTCTCCTGTTCTGGAGGACTCCTTGAAGCAACAATTTGGGGTCCCTATCAATTGCCCATGGGGGTGGCACTCACTTGGGGCAATTGTCATTCCTGTCAATCGAATTGCTTCCATATAGAGCTTCCCAATTTTCTTCAGTCAAGACCCACTTGTTGTTTAAAGTAAGGCCTGCCATGCAGCAGCTGAGCATGAACCATTTATGAGAACATCTTTGAATGGGGTTCTGGCCCTGAGTGTCAGTCCACATGTTATAATGGGTTCTATCTGGGCTGGCATTAAACCACAGGCAAAAATATCCTTTGGTAGACTCTAACAGAGGGGAATGTCCCATGTGGTGCTTACTGGGAGGCCAGAATCCTCTAAGAAAAAAATATGAGCCCTGGGCGTTTCAAGAACACAGACTCAAATAGCTGATAGCAAGAAGGGTTGCCATCCATGACCTTGAATGGAGAAAAGGTGCACTTATTAAAAATGCATATCCTATTCCATTGGGAAAGGAATGTACAAAGTAGGTGAACATGGCCCACAGAACTCTGGGAGCAAACTGGTTAAATTGGAAGAGGGAAGACACAAGCCATTATGGAAACTCCTTCAGGTCATCTTAGAGTCTTGATTGGTGACGGGGGAGCATGGAGGGTATGCCTGCAGCTAGACTCCGATCTCAGTGCGACATTAAGTGGCACAAGAGCATCTCTTATAAGCTTATGAGTATGACCAAACTGGTTTTCTGGAAGGGTTCAAAATGAATCTTAATTTTCATTGAGGTGTAATTGAAATACAACCCTGTGTAAGTTTAAGGTGTACAAGGTATTGGTTTGACACAGTTGTATATTTGCAATGTGATCATTGCCAGAGGGTTAGCCAACACCCCCATTATGTCAATATACAAGTGAAACTACACAGTCCGACTTATCTCTGAATAGACACATTCTCTTAGACCACAAACAGGTGTCAGACAGTGAACATATGTTAGAAGAGAGTGACACTTCCTTCTCTTTTGATCACAGATTTATCACCATTTTCTACAACACAGTCTGAAAAAGCTTTGACATCAAATAGATCTACATTTTAGTGATTAGATATGGTACATTGTCTTTTTAAATGTGGGTAGAGCTGATGTGGCAACTCGGATTCAAAACTCTGTCAATTCCAGCTTTACGATCATCTTGATCACCAAGTTAGTGGCACAGAATTGGTATATTTCAAGCATTACTACAAGAATTGTCCACTTCACTTCTTCACAAAAGACTTCTAAAATTCATAAAAAGATATTCCAATATTTCAAGGGGAAGCTTCTTAGAATTTTTCCATCTATTAAAAGTGCATCTCCTCACAATTTTCTAATTCATTCCTTCTACAACCTTGACTGAAAGAGTTCTGTACACCAGGCTTTAGAGTTTTTAATGGCGTTTAGGTTAAACAAATAAAATCCCCCCCAAAAGAAGACTGACGAAACGCCTTGCAGTTCTGATCCAAACAGGAACACCAGAGTTAGAATTTGCATGGTTTCCCTTTTATTGCAAATGGGTGGGACTTAGCATATGTCATCAAAGCAAAGAATCACGGATTTAAGAGGCACCTTACTGTAAGAAAGTGCCTAATTGCAGTATAACATAATATTCATAATCTTAGTTTATACTTATTGAAAGAGCCCTTTGCAAATTATACCTAAATATCTCCTATGTACATGAAGATGAAACAAATTAGTTTACCGTGTCTTCACATCTGCATGCAATTCTTCAGAATAAGATTTAGTCTCCATAATGTTCCATGTGATATCTCCTTATGTGTCCTTACCGGACCGGAGATAGTGATGTGGCATTTCTTAAACACATGCACACTCCTTTATCCCCAAGACTTCTCTGCAAGACTGCAAACCTTTATGCTGGTGATCTCACCAGAAAATGCCCAACAAAGTTTCTCAGACCAAGTTTATTTGTGTATTTGCAATGATAATGGGCCTCCTGAGATGCCATTAATTATAAGAAGTTTTTTTTCTTCCTAGGGGAAGGCAAGAAAATGGGCATATTGAAATTGATGATCCTCGACACTGAGGTTTGAAATGGTTTATAAAAGCAGCACTGATTCCTGAGCTTGGCGAATTCCCGGCAAATGCATGGTTAGCTTGTATCCAGCACGGTGAGACTCCCCACCAGAATCAAAGAATGGATACAAAGGAGGTGGTTTGTGAAGGAGCTGGCTCAGCCCAGAGGCAGAACCCTCCTCTCCGTGGTGCTGACCCCCTGAGGGAGCGTCGTCAGATTCAAATCCCGCTCATATTTGCAGAGATTGGGGGATTATGGGGAAGGTAAAAAGACTAGGGGTGAGGCAGGCCAGAGATCAAAATAGCCTTATCTGTGTGTGAACTTCAATAAAAGGAGGATCTTTTGTCACCTGTGTCTATTACATGTGAGAGAGCTCCCAGGGGATGAACACAGATGAAGTTCCCATATCCTCCGAGGTGTCAGAAAACTTAAGAGAACTGAAGTGTGGGTGGAGAGCAGCGCTTGGGAACCCAGACAACGGGGATCAGAACTGAGATGGGACGCACAGGACGGCCTCTTGGAGAACACGTTGGAGGACACGTTGGAGGACACGGAGGAGCTGTGAGTGAGGCAAACTGGGGAGGGGGTGGAAAGGGAAAGTGTGTCCTTGCCACAGGCAGGGGCGTGTGAAGAGGCTGATGCATTGGAAAGAACACAGGACAGACTGGTGAGCGTGCCAGGTGCATGAAGGTGGGACCACGGTGGGACAAGGCAGGTGAGACAGGGGGAGTCAGGAAGTGAGGTGGAGTGGCCCACAGAGCAATGCACTTGGCGTTGAGGAATTTTGAATGTCTGGGTCTTATTCCTTGAAATGTTACAAGTGAGGGCGGTCTCTGCCACTAAGGAGGTCCCTGGTCCTTACCAGGAGGGATTGTGGGCGTAGGAGGAGGGGGTGCGCAGGGGGCAGAGAAGGCTCCCGGCTGCCGGAATGGTAGAGACCATGAGTGCCCTTGCTCAGCTCTTTATGTTCATCCCTTACACCCTACTCCCATCCGAGTGCAGGCTCTTGTCCACCCATTTTGCGGGCGTAGGCAGGAGGGAGACATTGATCCTAAAATTCAGAGCCGCCAGCTCACAGCGCCACCTGGCGGCCCCAGGCGGGAGGCCAAGAGCAGCTTTAGGCGGAAGCTGCGGAGACGCTGGTGCGCAGCTGCGGTCGCAAGGTACCGGCCGGGACTGTTCCAACTGGGGCCGGCAGGGGGCGCGCAGCAGCCGCGGTAAGGCGCTGAGCGGGCCTTTCCCACACTTTTTTCTCAGGGCGCCTGTACCCTGCTGTGCGCCTGTTTCCTTAGAAGCTCGGATTTCTCCTCAAAACCTGGTGATGCTCTCCCTTGTCTCTCAGCGCAGGCCTTTCCTACTGCATGCTCCTCATAAGCTGTTTGACCGGATGTAACACGAACAGTTTCGAACAGCTCAAGCTGCACCCTAGGACGACCCTAGGGCCTCCCTAAGGTGTCCGCCTGAGGAGACTTAGCCAAAGGAAGTTAGTGTTGTAGCCAGTCCCCGAAGCTAGGAGCCCGTTCTCCCAGTCCCTGTGGGCGGATGGGGAGCCTAACTCCCATTCGTGCCGGTTAGCAAACGCACAAGGGTTACTCGTGGGCCGACGCCTTTTCTTTCCCATCTTTTGTAACTTTTCATTCCCCGGGTCCTGAGCCTCCCTCCACTCACCCCTTCTCCTTCGCTCCCCTCTCCCCATAGAAGGCCTCATCACTTCTGTGCAAATCCAGTTCAGTTCAGTTCACACTGGATTGTTTTCCTTATTGCAACAGTGTATTTCCGATTCAAATCTGTCCTGATTGCTGTCATCAGTGCCCAGCTCTGTTTCTCTGGCTCCACGGCTTGGACCTGGATGGAACTGACATTGGACACTCCGACATGACACCTGGATGTCTCTGCTACACAGACAACTTTTGTCTCATCTCCAGTCCTCCTGCTCGTTCGGGTATCTGGTGGTGAGTCTGATTTCTGCTCTAGGGCTCTTGGAAAAATGTCCGCTGAAGCATGGTGAGGTCAGATTTTTACTTTATAGTTCTGAATACACTCTCTGAAGCTAGGTTAAAGCCCCCACCTTCTCACAAAACGTATTTGCCAGAAAGGAGATTCTCCCTGGCTCCTTCTTTTGCATGGGGTCAATTCCCTGCCTGCCGGGCTGTAAAAAGTTTTTCCTACCTCTTTTTTGTTTATTGACATAAACATTGTATTAGTTTCAAGTGTAAAACATAATGATTTGGGGGGGTTCCCTGGTGGTGTAGTGGCTATGCTTTGGCGCTCTCAATGCTGTGGGCCGGGTTCGATTCCTAGCCAGGGAACTACCCCCCCCCCCCAATAAATAAATCATAATGACTTTGATATATATATATATATATTGTGAAGGGGTTACCATAATATATTTAGTTAGCACGCACCACCAAACATAGTTGAAATTTTTCTTGTGATGAAAACTTTTAAGATTTACTCTCTTAGCAACTTCCACATATAAAATAGAGAATCCTTAACTAGTCACCATGTTGTACGTTACAGTCCCTGGACTTATTTACCTTATAACTGGAAGTGTGTACCTTTTGGCATTCATTCTTTCATTTCAGCCACCCCCACCACCCCAGCCTCTGGCAGATCACCATTCAATTCTCTGTATCTGCGTGTTTGTTTTCATTTTTTAAAATTCCACATGTAAGTGAGATTTTCCAACTTATTTCACTTATCATAATGCCCTCAAGGTTCATTCCTGTCACCACAAATGGGAGGATTTTCTTCTTTTTACAACTCAATAACATTCCATTTGGTAGATAGCTAGAGATACAACACAAGGTAGCCATTCATCCATAAATGGACACGTAGGTTGTTTCCATGTCTTGGCCATTGTAAGTAATGCTGCAATGACCATGTGGGTACAGACATGTTTTGGAGATAGTGTTTTATCCTTTTTGTTTGATAAATTCTCAGAAATGGAATTGCTGGATCTAAGGTAGTTGTAATTTTAATTTTTTGAGGAACCTCCACACTGTTATCTAGAGCTTGCACCAATTTGCATTGAGACCAACAGAGCGTGAGAGTTCCCTCTTCTCCACACCCTTGGGGCCATTTGTTGTTTCTTGTCTTTTTGGTAAGGGCCATGGCTATTTAATCCTGGCACATCATGAAGCCTCTTTGTTCTCTCTGTTGGACCCTACTCCCGCGGTGGGAATGCCCGCCCCAATAGACTGAAACCCTCCTTCTCCAACTTCATTTGTCAGTGTGCCCCTGTATCACTAATTCTATCCAGTTAGTGTTGTTAACTAAGATAATTTGGAACTTCAGCGACTTCTTCGGGAAATTTAACATTTTCCCCACACTGACGCTTTGAAGGCCTCTAGTTTCCAGTTGCCTCCAGCCTTCAATGACCTTTGATCTTCGCTTCCGCGGCTTTGCATCCTTTCCTGTGTCTTCCTAACCTCCCCCACCCCTTTGTTTACTCCTGTCAGACCTTTCTTTCTGAATCCAGCACCTCAATTTCCTGAGAGTCATTAGAACTGTAGGCCCCCTGCCCCATCGGAGGCTCACAAGGACTCAGAACTGCCCCCACCCCAAAGCAACTACTTGAAACTGAAAAAGCTAATTGGACACAACTGGATATTGTATCCACTCAGATGAAGCTTTGAAGATGTCCAGATGGCGGCTTGATGTCGCCTGGGTCTCTCGCCTAAAATGTATTGTACCACTTCTATAAGACTACATGTCAGAGCAAATAAAATCTTAAAATGGTCCTCCATAAATATCAGTGAAAATTAGGTTTCATATTGAACAGATAACTTTTAACTTTATCTCTCTGCCATAAACACATTTCCAATAAAATATGAAGAACAGAAAAAAAAAGAACCAACTCATATATAATATTATTGTATTTATGACTGAGTCATGGCTAATTTTTTAAAAACTGAAAACAATAAGACCTCTATTTGAATTTTTGTTTGTGTGTGTGTTACACAATATGTATCTATACATATTCATATATAATATATATAATTCCATGATCTCCTGATGTTATTGCCTAATTAACTTATAAAATCCCTTAAAGGAGTTCTATCCTAATAGGCTTAGGGAGAAATAAGCACTTATATAAATTAAATTTTCTTAAATTCCCAGAGATATAGGTACTAATTCAAATGTTTTCCAAATTTACATGGGTTGAGTAACTCTTTGGTAAATAAGACTAGTTTGATATTGTTGATTTAATAACACACATATGTCTTCTGGGTTGTCAACATTAAATATAATACAAGGATATGTTTCTATTCTACTTGGGTTTACTAGTCAAACTAGTAAGATGTTTAAAATTATACAAATGATTAGTTTTAACACATTTGAGTCATTATTCTGATAAACTTTATTTTAACAATAACTGTGTTTTCTTACTATGTTTGCTTACAAATAGTTTCCAAAATATTTTGGGTAACTTGCAACCTTAGAGTTATGCAGACTCAAGTGGTATATGAGAGTGGTCCAGAAAAAAATCCAGCCATAAATGCCTCTCTTTTTCATATTAAATGGCTGGATACTTTGAGGGCAGCTCTTGCATATTCATTGAAGAGCTAAATAACTTCAAATTAGTTGAAGTACCAGAACATTCATTATTAAGGATAAATTTAAGTTTACATACTTTTGACTTCTTAATTTTCTATGGTATAGAGAAGCTAAAATATTTGGGTCTGTTAATAAACATGTTCTTGCCACATTAAAAAAATTGCACCATAAAAGCATGTACCTCTAGACATTGTGAGATAATACATTCATAAAATTTTGCTAATAAAGTATAGAGTACTGGCTATGACTCACAATTTACAATTGTTTGCTTTCTAGTTTTCTCTGTAGAGTAAAGGTTGCTACTTGTTAAAATTCAATAATCAATATATTAAAATAAAACTATTAGAAACAATGAGAATGAAAGAGAAACTTCGTATACAAAGTATCAAAGGAAATTAGAATGTGCTTTTTAAGGAAACTATGCAAAGGAGTGTGGGATTTTTTTTTTAGGGAAAAAAATAGGAGTAATTTTGTCCTTAAATAAAATGAGAGGAGAAAAAAAAGGATAAAACCTGAATGGATATAGAAAGTCATAGATTTGTGGAGAAGGATGTTTGTGTTGTGGGGTCAAAGCTGGATAAGATCAAAAGTTTTGATTTAGAAGGTGCATTTTTCAATCAGCCAAATGATATGTTGATACGAGCTGAGAGTTTGATTTCTGCTCTGCGAAAATGGCAGTTTCTTAAATTACTGTTCCGTTGTTCATAGGAGATCGTAAATGGTTTCCTTCACCTTTTGAGTTATTGCCCTAGGAAACACGGATTCTGTGACTTATTGGGAATAATGTCCCATATTTCTTGTGGCCTTCGTGATACCCTTGATTACTAAAGAGAACTGAATCTTCTCACTGTCAAAAAAGCTAAGTTTTTTTTTTCAGATTTATATTTGAACTTTTTTATGGTTTCACAATGAAATATACTATGAGGGTTCTTTAGAGAAATAAGGCCAATTTATCAAGTACCATTTTTTGCCATATACAATGCACACATTTTTTGCCCAAATATATGAGGGGAAAATTAAGGATGTGCATTATACGTGGATAGTACTAATTCCGTATCTATATAAATGTTTTTTATTCTTTTATTTAGACTTATGAGCTAGAAGTGTAACTCTAGAAATCAGTAACGATATCCATATGCAAAATAAACCCTGGACAAAAGATACAATAATCATTTTTTTAATATAAAAAATTATACATAAAATTTCTTGGACCTTGTATCTGTTCTTGTGTTTTGTAATTATTAATTTCTTGTACCATAATATGGTAAAAATTTCTTGTACCATAATATGGTAAAAATAAATGGTAACATTTCTTTATATTAATAATTCAAAAAACAAGTACCTAAATATAAACTAATAAAAATTTGAATTAAAAAATTAAAACAAAAGTTTTTTTCCCCTGAAAATTTGACCAAAAAGTGTGGGTGCCCATTATACACTGCAGATTATATATGGTAAGTATATAGATCTACATATCTGTTCTATATCTATATCTCTGTATCTATCTAAATATAGTAAGAGATTTATTAGAAGAATTAACTCACAGTTATAGAGGCTGGGAAGCCCTGTAATCTACTGTCAGCAAGTGTGAGAGTTAGGAAAACTGGTGGCATAATGTAGTCCAAGGTAAAGGGCCAGAGAACCAGCAGTCAGTGACCAAAGGCCTGAGAACTGGGAACTCTGATGTCCCAAGGCAAGAAAAGATGGACATCTGGCTCAAGAACAGAAGTAGAATTTGCCCTTCTGTGGCCTATTTTTTTCTACTCAGCCTCTCTATTCCAACTGGATGATGCCTGACCACATAGGTGAGGGTCCCTGTCTTTACTCAGTTCACTGACTCAAATGCTACTCCCTTCCAGAAATACCCTCAGACACACCCAGAAATAATGTTCTGCCAGCTCTCAGGACTTCCTTTAGACCAATCAAGCAACACATAAAACTGACCATCAAAAGTCCCCTCTGTCAACATGACAAGTATGTGTATTACATCTTACCATAGTCTTCAAACAAAGACAGTAATAGTCATAATTCTGCCTAAAAATATAAACTCATCCTGCATTCAATGGAAAACACTCTAACCCCAGAAGAGAAGTTTCCTCTTCTTCTTGATATTCTGTAGCAAATAATATGATGTAAAATTAAGAATACTTAAATACTATGATATAAATTCAGCACATCATGTGTTACATGATAAATAAGAAATGATAGAAAACAGATGTTTGCTTAATGCATGTATGTGAACACACAAATGTACTCACAACAAAAGGAGGCAATGATCCTGACAATCATAGTTATTTCTTTGTTGACATAGTGGTAGCTGCTATTTGGACTTATTTTCTACTGAGAGTCATGTGTTCCTTTACCTCAGCAAGTTCCCCCGCTGGCTGTGGTTCTCTTTCTGGTGGGGTGACCACAACTTCATTCACAAAGGATCTGGGCTATCACTAGTGTATATTTTCATTGACCTCAGGGATGTCCTATATTCTAGACATACACCTCCTTACCTCCACTGTGGTGTAACTGTCCAATTTCCCTTCGGTAACAAGAAAGACTCTTTGCTTGACCAAACTTCAGTCAGGCTCATGAACATTCCAAGCTTGTCCAACCTGTGGCCCATGGGCAGCATGCAGCCCAGGACAGCTTTGAATGCTGTCCAATACAAATTCATAATTTAAACATTATGTAAGAAGATTACATAAGAAGATTACACACAGACCTTTTTTTTTTAAGTTCATCAGCTGTCATTATTGTTAGTGTATTTTAGTGTGGCCCAAGACAATGATTCTTCTGTTGTGGTCCAGGGAAACTAAAAGGTTGAACACCCCTGTCTAGACCATGCTTGTCCAACCCACGACCCATGGGCCACATGGGGCCCAGGACAGCTTTGAATGTGGCCCATCATAAACGCATAAACTTTCTTAAATCATTATGAGATGTTTTTGCTACCTTTTTATTTTTTTAAATCATCAGCTATTATTAGTGTGGTTCAAGACAAATCTTCTTCCATTGTGACCCAGGGAAGCCAAAAGTTTGGACACCCCTTTCCTAGACCCAAATAGGGCTCTTGCTTATAAAACCTTAGCAAGAACGTGGTAAGTCAGTTTAGCAAGAATGCCTCATTCTCCATGTCAGTATCTCTCAAGTTTGTCACTCCCACCACTCACCAGGATATATCTGGTCATATTGTCCATCCTCAGTAAGAATCCTGTTAGGGTGATCTGCAAGAAATTCCTGGTATTTCCTCTCAGTAAATTTATTGCAACTGGTACCAACCAGGCTTCCTGGCTATAAAATTCTACTTGCCCCTGAGGAATTCAGAAATTGACCCCTGTTCCCTAATGAGGTCCCGTTTTCCCTGTTGGAAGACTACTGAATTACCCTGTGACCCAAGCTGGATGTTATCTGAGCAATAAATGTGGGCATGTGCAGCAAAACTCCATTGTGAACCGGAAGCTGAAAATGTAGTTGGATCTCAGCCACTGTCAGATATGCCACACGGCATGATTAAGTGTATCTCTGTGCTGTAGTTACATCCCCAGGGCGTGGTTATGTATACCTGGGAGTTTGTGCCTTTAGATCCCATGTGTATATACATATCACATTTTCTTTACCCATTCATCTTTCAGTGTCCACTTAGGTTGTTGATGGTGCTAAGAGAAACCATACAGACATTCTGCGTTCCAGATATAACCTTTCTGACCTCCATTGTGTACTTCTGTGCAGATTCCCTTTGTTGCTGACATAGATTATTGGCTTCGCCGAACTTTCGTCAGACTCCTGCACCTTCTCTCCTGTGTGCATCTGAGCACTTCCTTGAAAACCTTGTAGGTCTGATCACAGTCGCTATCTGATCAGGTTTCTCATTCTCCACCATCCGCCAGGTGATGATGGCCTTTCAGCCTGGCCTCAGTCAGCAGAACTTGTGAATCCAAGTTTCCCAGAACACCCCCTGACCCTTGAGGTTGTCTCTGAATAACTTGTATCCACTGACCTCAGCAGGCTTCCTGGCTCCACGTTCCTCCTTGCCTCTGTGTCCACTGGAACTCTGCCTGACCCTATATCTGGATGACTTTTCCCGTATTTTAAGTAGTTCCCAACCTTTTTATCTTGTATACCTTTTTAAAACTCATGTCTGTGAATTGTACCCCTTACTTTTAAAACAGATGTTTTTAAATACTGACACTTTTGTTCAGTGCTTATCTTAATGTAAAATATTGGAAATGAGGATTAAGTTAGGTAAGAAAAATTACTGCAGTAAAAGTACAAATCAGATTTAATTTTAAAATATTCATAACACAGTTAAATACTGATAATGATGATCAAGTATTTAAACATTAAATAAAAAACTACTTGAAAAGAATCATGATTAAAGACAACTCACTTTTACTCAGTAAGGAAAATGATCATACAGTCTAGCTGTGGATATATTTATATGTTTGGGGAAGTTTTAGAAATGTAGCAAATGGATCCTTCTGAAACTGTGCATAATGATTGGTAGATGATTGCTTTGGGGGAAGGGTTCATGGCCACGCCCTCACCAACCATCATTCATTATTATGATATAATTTTGAAGTGTGCCCGTGAACGGATATTCAAACTTAACATTTATTGATCCATAACTAACATCTTGCATTTTTCAGTTGACTTATTTTTTTGCCAGTACTGATTATTTTTCCTGTACTCCTGAATAGCCCACATACCTGCAGAGATCCAATGTCCTCTTGCAATCGACCTGAATAAAATCGATTTCTCCTTTGAAAATTCTTACAGCTGAGCTATTCTTGATTTTCATGTCCCCAGTATTTTTGGCAGCTAGAATTAAATAATCAGATCCTTCATTAGGCCTTGGTTCTCAGGTTAACCCCTCTGCCTGCTTACAGCCGTTGTTCTCAGGAATGCAGTCCTAAGTTGCTGACGTGCTGTCTGTGTCAAGCAGGAGGAGAGAAGTTCAGGGTGGCGAGGAGAACTTACGTTGTTTTGCAGAAGGAAAGAACTGTCTCCAAGGTGGCTGTGACCAGCTGCTGGTGCCCAGGAGTCTGATGCAATAAAGGGTCATCTGTGACTAAATGGACACAGAGTTCCATCTCAGTCCCCTGGAACTCCCCCACCCCCACTCGCCAGCTATGTAAAGACCCCCTACTTTTCCCGCTGGGGGGGGAAGAGGGATTTGAGAGGTCTTGTTCTCCAGTCCTCTTGCTTTGGCCAAATTGACTAACTATTCCTCTGTCACCAAACACAAGTGTCTCAGTTTTTTGGCTTTGCCTGCACATCAGGCTTCAGAACCCTGATTGGAGAGGCGATTGTGTGACACTCTTTTTGTTTTCTGTGACAGTTACAATGCCATGACTCCCCAATGGATCAGATCCATCACTGGACTCGCAGTCCCCTGACTGAGGACCTGAAATGTGACACTTCAAAAATTGTGTCTTGATCCTGACTGACATAGAAATCCATTGGTAAGTCCAGCTCCTAAACTGTTGGCCTAGACCATTGGTTCCCAAGTGGCGGTACACGTAGCCTCCGGGGGTTCATGCTGGGCTGTTCAGGGGGTACATGAAAAAAATCAGTAATGGTGAATAAACAAGTAAATAAAACAATGCAGAATGTTATTTATGGAACAATAAATGCTGATTGAATCACTGTTCATGGAGACATTTCAAAATTAGGTCACATTAGTGAATGATGATTGCTCAGGGCATGGCTATGAACCTTTTCCCCAAACCTATCTTCTACCAATCATTATATACTGTTTCAGAACAATCCATTTTTGACATTTCTAGAACTTCCCCTACTATGTAAGTACATCCACAGCCTGACTGTTTGATCAGTTGAGTTACTGAGTTAAAGTAAGTGTGTTGTCTTTAATCAAGATTCTTTTCTAGTAGTTTTTAAATTTAATATTTAAATATTTGATCATCATTATCAATACTTAACTATGTTATAATTATTGTAAAATTAAATCTGTAGTTTGTATTTTAGGGGAGTAATTTTTCTTTCCTAATTTATTGCCTCATTTCCACTACTTTATATTAAGATAGGCACTGAACTAAAGTGTCAGTATTTAAAAACAGCTCTTTTAAAAACCAGGTATACAATTCATAGAAATGGGTTTAAAGGGGCCCACAAGTGGACAGAAGTTCAGCACCACTGGTCTAGACAAATGTCCTTTGTAGCTGTCAGGGACAGAGTATGACTTGTGGGACCCTGAGTGCACTCTGGGAGCTGGGTTAGTGTTGCAGACAAGCGCAGGGAGGTTAGAGCGCGAGGTCAGCAGGTGGTTCATGAGCACAGAGCTGCCCTGAGGTGAGAACATGGGGCTTCTCAGAGGACGGGAGACCCAGCCCCGACCCCAGCGCTGTCTGCTTCCTTTCCTGTCGGCATGGTTTTACTACCTGTCATTGGGAAGTTCTATGGCCTTCTTGGGAAATAAGGCCCTCTCCCACCGACTTCTCTGCAAACCCTGCTTTCCCATCACCCTGCTTCTCCTCCCCCCTGTTAGTGCTTTAGAACTTTCCTTGAATCCTTTGATGTGTCTGCTGTGGGGGCTCATAGCTAATCCCACCAAGATTAGTTTGACCAGATGGACCGTTTGAAACAGGACAGAAAACAGCGATCCTGTCATATTTCAGATGGTACGTATGCTCAGCCTACTGGCACTAGTGAGACTAGGCTGAGCAGATGTACCATTTCAAACAGGACAGCACCCTTGTTTCCTGTCCCATGGTAGGCCCAGTCAGCCTACCCAAGATGTGCCTCACTAGTATGTGGCTTGTTTTGAGCTATGGGCAATTTTACCTTCAGGCTCAAGAGAAACCCCTGCCCCTTGCTTAACTACCAGAAGAACTTGAATAGGGAACCTTGCCCACAAGAAGAAATTATCAGCCATCATCTCTGTTTGACACATCTATAGGGCAGGGCACACGTTTATGCACTAAACATTTGCTCTTATCAAGCTGCCGTGAGCCTTTGAATCCCCCAGCTCAAGATGTCTTAGAGACCGCCATTCTTTCCTGTCTCTGACTCTGTCATGTATGTGGAATCCCGAAGCCCATGACATTGAATTTTATTTTCTCCTGTCAACCGACCTCCTGTTGATTTGATTATTCGGCCAGCCAAAAGAAAGGGGAATTTGCCCTCTTTCCCACAGTAGTGTAAGAGCTGAAACAAAAAGACAGACCATTGCCTGGTTTGACTTAGCTGGGAACCAAGGGTTATTTGAATTTTCCACTTCTTTTCATTGCAAGTGATCTCAAAGCTGCCAGAAGTGCTGATTTGGGGGTCACACATAAATTTTTATGGGTATGTGGGTTTGCAAATACTGAATCCTCAAGTAAGACAGTAGGTGAGGTAAACATGAGGTCCTTAAGTTAAATAAGAGCAAGTTAATTCTAGAAGGGGGACACAGATTTACATGTACAGGACTTAGAAAGGAAAGGATGCACAAGACAGAAGGAAAATTTGCTAGTGTGAGGAGACAAGCAGGAGCCAGGCAGGTGCACAGATTACAGAGGGAGCAGAAAGGTCAGTTCCTGGGTTGCAAAGGGCGGTTTGGAGGAGGCGATGAGGCCAAACAGGTAGGAAGGACTGTTGTCATTTTACCTCTGTGCAATTAGGAGAAACTGAGGAATCATAATGTAAAAAATAATAATACTGTTAGACTTTAGGGTGGTGCTACTTAAATGCTATATTGTGCCCAGTTGGGGAAGGGCCGATGAATATAAGGAAACAGCTGCATGGGTGCACATCAAATTGGGGTGGCAACCACGTGGTGTGTATTTTGTTCCATGAATGGACAGGTGAATGAAAAATACACCTTTACTCCTGTGGTTGTCATCAGTGGAGTGGTAATTCAGATAAATGAATAGGTTCTTATAATTTTGGATAGGGTTCAGGACACTACACCCATAAACAGAACACCTTGGCATGTTGAGTATTTTAAAATGAAGGTGTTTGATAAAAGGAAGGTGCTGGAAGGACTCTCTAAACTTCGCTGAAGCAGGTGGGAAGATGCTCATGTGAGCGGTTCCCTCCCTGTTCTCAGAGGAAAGGCGCATCTTTACCTCTGAAGACAGGCACACCAAGAGGGATCTGAATGAATGGGTCTTGCTTACTGGCCCCCAGTGTGCCACACTTAGTTCGTTGTCAGTTGTCATATAAAATCCACTTTTCATCGCACATTGCAGATCTGCATTGAGAAATGGTTCATTGTCCTCACATGGAATAAGAGAATACAACACTTCGAAACAAAGATTTTTAAATTTCTGGTCAACTCACTTACTGAGCTTTTTCATCTTTCCAATTTGTTTCAAATGCTGAATGACTCTAGAGTGGTCCACATTGAGTTATTCGGCAACTTCTTGCATAGATGTAAGAGAATCAGCTTCGATGATTGCTCTCCACACTTGATCTTAGCCAAAAGGCCAAGAAGCGATCAATGATTGCTCTCAATTGGATGTTGTCAACCTCTGATGGCCGGCCAGTACACTCCTTATCTTCTCTGGTCTCCTTTGCAAAACTTCTTGAACCACCACTGCACTGTACGTCCTTAGTAGTTCCTGGGCCAAATGCGTTGTTGATGTTGCGAGTTGTTTTCGCTACTTTACAACCTATTTTGTACTTGAGTAAGAAAATCACTCAACTTTACCTTTTGTCTAACATATCCATAGTCTAAAATAAGTATAAAATAAACAAGTAATAAGCCATTAGCAAGAAAACATAAAGCAAGCAATGTGCATTAAAATGATGTATAACATAACCACATTTATTTAAGAATGTATTCCAATAGCAAATGGCAAATTTCAACAATGCAAAAATCCTCATTACATTTGCAACAACCTGGTACTTGATTTTATGCTGCTATTTTCTGCTATATTCATGAACTACATGTGACATCTTCCTCATAAAAATGCTGCTTGTTTGACTATAAATTGCAAATTCTGGTTTCTTGGTGACTGAAAATTTTCTAATGGCAAAGCCCTTGGTTTTAGAGAAAGAGTCTGTGCAGGCAAAATTAGAGGGTTTGCAAAGAAAAACACATCCTAAAGGCCAACTGAGAGGGCACAAGGAATGACAGTTTATAGCTAGCTCCATTCTCTTCAACCACTTACTCTTTCCCGTGCAGGATACCAAAACATTTCATGACTGTTCCATGCACATGTCACTGTCATACCTTAATCAGTCATGTTTCAGGAAAGGACATCTCACTTGGTTTCCAGGATTCAGGATTGCGGTGCCATCTGGCATCCAGAGAATGGGAGGCCGAAGTCAGTCTCCCTAAAGTATTTGCAGCCTGTCATTATCAGCCATGGCTGGGGATGAAGCTGAGTCGTGATGGGAGGGATAAATGCTCAGAGGGCTGAGAGCACACAGTCAGAACAAGGAGAAGAAAGGTCTGAGAGCAGACATAACTGCGTTCACGTCACAAGGAGGGACCTCTTTTTTATTGTAATCTTTATTTCCAAACTGAAATATAATGCTATATTTGAAAAACAGAATTCACAATTATTCACAGTAAAAATACAGGAAAGCCTGGCCCCCTGCCCACTTTTTATGCAACTTTCTAGAGTTAACTGTTGTTAAGTTTGGTTCAAACCCTGTCAGCCTGACTGATTTCTTTACCAACATAAACACGCAGACATACGTGTCCACGGGCACACAAATGTAGGTCATATTTTGATTATATAACATGTGTCTGTCTTATGTCACATTCACCCTGGTATGTGTTGTCTATGTCTTGTCATTTTCATTGTTGCAAGATAGTTCTTAAGATGAATATAATCACTGGGTTGTTCTTTAAATGTTTTCTATTTTGAGGAAAAAAAATGATCACTTTATTTTCTCCTTGTCAGAGTTTCTTTCTCTCAGTCGTAACCTCATGTTGGCCTTACTTTTTTGGCTAATTCTTCATTTGCGGGGGTCTAGTTACCAATTTTGAATTATTTTAACAACTGAAGTTTTGTTAGCATTTTTTCCAGTTACATGATCACTTTTTTTTTTTAATTCATTTTTATTGTTAGACTTATTGGGGTGACATCTGTTAGCAAGGATTACATAGGTTTCAGGCATACAATTCTACAGTGCATTGTCAACTTGATGTATAATAAGTTCACCCCCTAATGTGACTTCTCTTTCCATCACCTTATATTTAGCTTCCCCCCCTCCTCTCCCACCCTCTCCCCTTTCTCCCCTCCCTAACCCACTCGTCCCCAAATAAACATTAAACTATTGATTGTGTCCATTTGCAACAAAATGGATGGACCTGGAGATCATAGTGCTTAGTGAAATAAGCCAGACAGAAAAAACAAAGAACTGTATGACTTCACTCATATACGGAATATAAAACTGAAAACAAAGAAAAAAAGAAATGAACAAACATGATTACTTTTAACTAATTTTTTTCTCTATACCTCACTGAAATCCTTGTTATAGAGTCAAAATGATCAGATTTCCTATCATTCTTGAAAACGTATACTTAGGCTTAAAAGAAAAACATGTTCTTTGTATTGAAAAATATAATGTTCAACTTAATTATTTTATCCTCTAGGACATGTCTTGCTCACTCTCCTTGGCACCCAACTAATTAGCTTACTATACCCAGACTTAATTGAGGTTTTAATTAAAATCTGTTCATTTTAAGTCAATGTACAGAGCATTTGAAAATTTAGAACAGGAAAAACCACCTTGAAATCTGTTATTTCCTTTTAGCATGCTGGTGCACCCTGAGGTTTGATTTATAATGCTTGTTGGGAAGATTAAATTGTTATTTTGTTTGTTTGTTTGTTTGTTTGTTCTTTTTGGGTAGTTCCCTGGCTGGGAATCAAACTCAGGCTGCAGCGTTAAGAGCGCCAAAGCCTAGCCACTACACCACCAGGGAACTCCCTAAATAGTTATTTTTATTGTTAAAGTTATTGGGGTGACATTGGTTAGCAAAAATTACATAAGTTCCAGGTGTACAATTGTACAGTGCATCGTCTATGTGTTACATTATCTTATGGTACTTTGATTTTGAATTTTCTGTAAATTTAAAATTCATATTTCTGGACTGTCGGCAAGATAACACATGAGGGGAAACCAGGGACTACGCAGCCACTGTCCAGAAGCCTAGAGGCCAGGCCCAATCAGTCACGTGTTCCTATTCCTCAGCAAGTTCCCCCTGCTGGCTGTGGTTCTCTTTCTGCTGAGGTGACCACAACTTCATTCACGAAGGGTCTGGGCCATCGCTCGTGCACATTCTCATTGACCTCAGGGACGTCCTGTCTGCTATACATGCACTTCCTTACCTCCACTGGGTTTAACTGTCTAGTTTCCCTTTGATAATGGGAAAGACTCTTTGCTTAACCAAACTTTAGTCAGGCTCATGAATTTTCCAATCTTGTCCAACCTGTGGCCCAGGATAGCTTTGAGTATAGACCAACAAAGATTCATAAATGTTCATAAATCATTACAAAAATTATGCAGAGACCTTTTTTTTAAAGCTCATCAGCTATTGTTATTGTTAGTGTATTTTATTTGTGGCCCGAGACAATTTGTTCTTTCACTGTGATCTGGGCAAGGAAGCCAATATGATGGACACCCTGTCTAGTCTACACTGCTCCAACCCGCGGTCCATGGGCACATGCGGCCCAGGTCACCTTTGAATAGGGCCCACCACAAATCCATAAGCTTTCTTAAATCATTATGAGATGTTTTTGCAGTCTTTTTTTTTTTTTTTTTAGGTCATCAGCAATCATTAGTGTTAGTGTATTTTATGTGTGGCTCAAGAAAATTCTTCATCTTCCTCTGGGGCGCAGGGAAGCCAACAGATTTGACTCCCCTGTCCTAGACCCATATAGGACTCCTCCTCATAAAATCTTATCAAAAACCTGATGAGTCA
This sequence comes from Lyroderma lyra, assembly GCA_004026885.1. NCBI lineage: Eukaryota > Metazoa > Chordata > Mammalia > Chiroptera > Megadermatidae > Lyroderma > Lyroderma lyra. Next base: position 42,456 of record PVJL010010712.1, read on the forward strand.
GTTTAGTAGGAATCCCTCATCCTCCACATCTGATCACCCTCAGTACCTATCAATTTCTCATCCCCACCACTCACCAGGATATATCTGGTCACATTGTGCCATCTTCAGCAAAGATCCTGCTAGGTTGATTAGCCAGAAATCCTTGGTATTTCCTCTCAGCAAATTTATTGCCACTGGCACGGACCAGGCTTCTTGGCTATAAATTTCTACTTGCCCCTGAGGAATTCAGAAATTGAGCCCCGTTCCCCACTGAGGTCCCGTTTTCCCCATTGGAAGACTACTGAATAACCCTGTGACCCGAGCTGGATGTTATCTGAGCAATACATGTGGGCACATGCAGCAAGACTCCACTGTGAACCAGAAGCTGAAAATGTCTGACTGGACCTCAGCCACCATCAGATATGCCACACGGCATGATTAAGTGTATCTCTATGCTGTAGTTACATCCCCAGGGCGTGGTTATGTATACCTGGGAGTTTGTGCTTTAGATCCCATTCTTTTTCTCTCTGACTCATTTCACTCAGAAGCATATCTTCAAGGTTCATGCAAGTTGTTGTAAAAGGAAATATTTCATTTATTATAGGTGAATAATGTATATCGTGTATGTGTGCATGTGTGTAATCACATATATAATCATACGTTGGTTCTCCGGAAAGTATCCAGCTGTGTAAAATGAAACATAGAGACATTTATGGCTGGATTATGTTTTTGGATACCCCTTGTATATATGTATATGTCTCGCATTTACTGTATCCATTATCTGTCAGCGTCCACTTAGGTTGTTGATGGTAGTTAAGAGAAACCCTACAGACATTCGGTACTATAGACACAATCTTTCTGACCTCCATTGTGTACTTCCGTGCAGATTCCCTTTGTTGCTGATATGGATTATTGTTTCACCGAACTTTCCTCAGGCTCCTAAACCTTCTCACTTCTCTGCGTCTGAGCACTTCCTTGAAAATCTTGTACATCTGATCACGTCAATATCTGATCAGTTTTCTCATTCTCCACCATCCACCAGGTGATGATGGCCTTTCAACCTGGCCATGTCGACATGAACCTTGTGAGTCTGCATTTCCCAGAACCCCCCGACCCTTGACGTTGCCTCTAAATAACTTTCTTACACTGAACTCAGCAGGCTTCCTGGTTTCCCGTTCGTCCTTGCCCCTGCGTCCACTGGAAATCTGCCGGCCCCTATACCTGGATGACTTCCCCTACGGCAGTGGTTTCCAACCTTTTCCCACTTGTGTACCCCTTTTAAACCCATTCTGTGAATCGTACCCCTTGTTTTTAAAACAGCCATTTTAAAATACTGACACTTTTGTTCAGTGCTTAATGTAAAATATTGGAAATGAGGATATAAGTTAAGGAAGAAAAATTACTACAGTAAAAGTACAAATCACAGATTTAATTTTAAAATATGCATAACACAGTTAAATATTGATAATGATGATCAAGTATTTTAACATTAAATAAAAACACTGTGCTCTCAACACCGCGGCCTGGGTTTGATTCTTAGCCAGGAAACTACCAAAACAAACAAACAAACAAACAACAAAACACTGCTTGGAAGAAATCACAATTAAAGACAAATCATTTACTTGTACTCTGTCAATAACTAAACTGATTTTGCTGTCTAGTTATGGATGTATTTAGGTATTTGAGGAAGTTCAAGAAATATAGCCAATATGGTTCTGAAACTGTGCCTAATGATTGTTAGAAGAGCACTTTGGGGCAAGGGTTCATAGCCACGCCTGCACCCATCATCATTTACTGTGATCTAATTTTGAAGTGTCTCCATTGACGCTGATTCAAACTTAACATTTATTGATTCATAACTATAACATTTTGCATTTTTTAGTTTACTTATTTTTTTGCTAGTACTGATTATTTTTCATGTACCCCTGAACAGCCCAGCCCAAATGAACCAATATCCTGTTGCAATTGACTTGAATAAAATCTATTTCTTCTTTTAAAACTTGTTGCAGAAGCCCTTGTCATTTTCATGCCCCCAGTATTTTTGGCAGCTAGAATTAAATAATGGAATTTTTAAATAGGCTTTTTGTTCTCAGGTTAACCACTCTGCCTCCTTAACACATTGCGTACCGCATAGAAATCTCTACGTGCATTTGAAGGCTATTTGAATGACCAAAATACAATGTAACTGCAATGCTTTATGGGTTCGTGCAATTATATAGTTTTTCGTAGATTGACCTACACAGTTTCCACCAATGAGATCGCTTCATTCGATGTGGACAAGACAGTGTGTTGACATCTAAGGTCCATAACAGATGGCGCGTGAAAAAGGAGAAAACTCGTGAGCGGTACGAAAGTCTTTGCTTTCAGAAATGCAGTCCTGAGTTGTCGATGTGCTGTCTCTTTGTCAGGTAGGACGAGATAACTCAGGGTCATAAGGAAAATGTATGTTGTTTTGCAGAATGCAAGACCTACCTCCAAGGTAGCTGTGGCCACTGCTGGTGCCCAGGGGTCTGATGCAATAAAGGGTAATCTGTGACTAAATGGAACTCCCCCGCCCCCACTCACTGTCTGTGTAAAAACTCCCTACTTTTGCCATTGGGGGATGACAGATTTGAGAGGTCTTGTTCTCCAGTCCTCTCACTTTGGCCAAACTGACTAAACCTTCCTCTGTGTCCAAGCACAGGGGTCTGTCTCAGTGTTTCAGCTTCACCTGTGCATCAGGCTTGAGAACCTGGATTGGAGAGGGGATTGTGTGACACTCTTTTTGTTTTCTTTGACAGTTGTAATGCCATGACTCACATGGATCAGATCCTTTACTGGAGTTCCAGATTTCTCACCCAGGACCTGGAATGTGAAGCTTTAAAGAAATTGTCTTCCTCCTGACTGACCTGGAAATCCTTTGGTAAGTCCAGCTCCTAAATTGTTGGTCTAGACCACTAGGTCCTAAGTGGTGGTGCATGTACCTACTGGGTGTATGTGCAGGGCAGTTCAGAGTACGTGAAAAATAATCAGTAAAGGTGAAAAATAAAGTAAAAAAATGCAAAACATTATTTATGGAATGATAAATGCTAAGTTGAAATCAACTTTAATGGGGACTTCACAATGAGATCACATGAGTGAATGGTGATTGGTGAGGACGTGGCTATGAACCCTTCCCCCAACTGCTATTGTACCAATCATTATGCAGTTTCTGAACAGTCCATTTGTGACATCTCTAGAACTTCCTGAACCATATGAGAACATCCATAGCCCTACTGTTTGATCAGTTTATTTCTCGAGTTTGTAAAAGTAAGTGAGTTGTCTTTAATCATGATTCCTTTCAAGTGGCTTTTTTATTTAATGTTTAAATACTTGGTCATCATTATCAATGCTTAACTGTGTTACAAGTTGTAAAATTAATTCTGTGGTTTGTGCTTTTAAGGGAGTCATTTTCTTTCCTATCTTATTACCTCATTTCCACTACTTTACATTAAGATAGGCACTGAGCAAAAGCACCAGTATCTAAATGCATCTTTTTTAAAAATGAGGGGTACAATTCATAGAAGTGGGTTTTAAGGGGGCACACAAGTAGACAAAGGTTGGGCACCACTGGTCTGAACAAATGGCCTTTGTAGCTGACAGGAACAGAGTGTGACTCGTGAGACGCTGAGTGCACTCTGGGAGCTGGGTTAGTGTCGCAGACAAGTGCAGGGAGGTTAGAGCATGAGGTCAGCAGGTGGTTCATGAGTACAGAGCTGCCCCGAGGTAAGAACACGGGGCTTCTCAGCAGACAGGAGACCCTGCTCTTAACCCAGTGCTGTCTGCTTCCTTTCCTGCTGATGAGGTTTCACTACTTGTCCTTGGAAGTTCAGTGGTCTGCTTGAAAAACAAGATCCCCTCACATGGGCTCCTTTGCAACCCCTTCCTTCTTATCATCCTGCTTCCCCTTCCCACCTTTTAGGGCTTTAGAACTTCCCTTGAATCCTGTGATCTGTCTGCTTGGGTGCTCATAGCTAATCACAGCAAGACTAGGCTGACCAGATGGACCATTTCAAACTGGACAGCACCCTTGTTTTCTCTCCCATTTAACCAGTTTGTGACATCAGCCTACCCTGAATGTGCCTCACTGCTATGTGGTGTGTTTTGAGCTAAGGGTCGTTTTACCTTTTGACTCAAAAGAAACCCCTGCTCTTCCCTTAACTACCCACAAGAACTTGAACTGGGACCCTTGACCACACTAGGAGGTTATCAGCCATCATCTCTGCTTGACCCACCTGTAGGGCAGGACACATGTTTGTGCACTAACCATCAGAGAGCCTTTGACTATGCCAGCTCAGGATGTCTTAGAGACCCTTGTTTCTTTTCTGAGTCTGACTTTGTCTTGTTTGTGGGGGGTCTATTACTAGGGGTCCCTCTGCGTTCACATCACAAGGAGGAATCTCTTTTTTATTGTAATCTTGATTTCACAACTGAACCATAATGCTGTTTGGAAAACACAATTCACAATTATTCACAGTAAAAACGCAGGAAAGCTTGGCCCCCTGCCCACTTTTTATGCCACTTTCTAGAGTTAACTGTGTTTGAGGTTGGTTGAAACCCTGTCAGGCTGACTGATTTCATAACAAACATAAACACACAGAGGTATGTGTCCAGGGACACACATACATAGCTCCTAATTTAATTATAAAACATGTGTCTATCCTATGTCACATTCACCCTTCCCTAAGGGTGTGTGTTATCTATGAGTGTCATTTTTATTAGTTGCAAGGTGGTTTTTAAGGTGAATGCAATTACCTGGGTTATTATTTAAATGTTTTCCATTCTGATAAAATAAATAAGCACTTTATTTTTCCCATATTGGAGTTTGTCTCAGTCGTAACCTCATGTGGGCCTTACTTTTTTGGCTCATTCTTTATATGAGGGGGTCTGCTTACCAATTTTGAATAATTCTAACAACTGAAGTTTTGTTAGCATTTTTTCTAGTTACATGACCAGATTTAAGTGTTTTTTT